>PVHP010017201.1:0-34787 GCA_004024765.1 Zapus hudsonius
GTGGAAGAGGGACAGAAGAAGAAGTAGAAGCGATCAGGGAGGGAAGCAGCAGATGGTGGGAGGCGGAGCCCCCAGGACGGAGAGGCGGGCAGATGAGCTGGAGGCCAGAGGACGGGGGAGGGGCTGTGTACCGATGGTCGATTGAGAAAGAATATTAATATCAGAAATAAATTTGAAAAACCGTCAGAAAGTTGAAAAAGAAAGACAGGCGAGTGCCCGGGAGGGGCAGGATAGACAGAGGGCGGGAGGGTGTGGGCCAAACCCCAAGGAAAGCCGGCCCGCTGAATGAGAGGCTCAGGCGGCGGCCACCGAGCACAGGACTCACTGCTTCCTGCGAGCTCTTTTCCACACTGTCAGCTTTCATTCGTGCAGATCCTGTACTCGGTGGTGCCTGGAGTTCGGCTCGTGGCCGCAGCTAATGCCCACGAGCTGGGTCCCTGCTGAAGAACCTGGTCCTAATTTCCCCGAGGTTTATGGCGTGTCTGCTAGTCAGCCATCTTCCCCGGAAGTCTCAAAGGGGATTCTTAACTGCCCTAAATTTTAGTCTGCCTTTTGTTTGATAGTATACCTTGAAGTGTACCTAAGGTACATGTTTGAACAGTTGATATTTAAGAAGTCATGTGATGAAGATCAAGGAAGCACTATCTTCTTGTGGCTTGATTTATAGGGATCTTACACTTGTGACTCTCCCATACATCCATTTGCTAAATATTAGTTTTTGATAATAAGGGCAGAAGATATTTTGTGGTTTAAGTTGTGCTATTATCATTAACTAAGAAAAAGAACTAAAATGAATTTAATCACAGCAGTCAAGTGGAAGGTACTGCATGATTGCAAGACAAATTAGAGATATTGGACCCCTGTAGTGCAACCTTTGATTTCTATTAGATTACTATTAGAGGTTGCACGCTGCTTCCTACTAAAGAGTATGGCAAGTAAGTTTATGACTGTGTTTTAGAACTACACCACGGGTAACTACAGGTTCTGAGATTTTCAAAAGAAAAAAAAATAGTTAATTAACTTATTTTAATGTTATGCCTTCCAACTGCATATAACTATTAAGAAAATATATAAATGAAATTGTAAGATGGCTCATGAGATAAACTATTCACACAAACACACATACACATTCTTTAGCTTTACCTTCTCACTCTCAAATACACATAGAGAGAGGGAATTTGAGACACCTAGAAAATACTGTTCACAATAAAATTCATATCATAATTTCTATGAAGTAAATTGCAATCAGACAATACAATTCAGAATAGATGGCATATAAATGGTAATAAATTACCATAACAATAATGCAAAATGTCTCCAAATAAATATAGTGATTGATCTAAAATAATGGGAAATACCTTAGCCATCTAATCTAGCTTTATGTCTTATTATTATTATTATTATTAATATTAATTTGGATCTAGGGACAATGTCTGTTGAAGAAGAAACAAAAGTTTCATAAAAATATATATTCCTGAGATGAGAAATGGTGAAAGAAATACCATGCCCGCCATTAACACAACCACAACTGGCAACAACAGCAAGTGAGTTTGTGCAAATGCATGTGCAGAAACAAATGGATTATATTCCCTAGTGAAGCCCATTAAAGTAACAGTATTTTAAAGAGGAGGGTGATGGTTAAGTTTTGTTGCCAACTTGACCTGCTAAATAAATTTAGGTGGATATCTGAGGTTGTTTACAGGAAGGAAGCCCTCTGTAAGGAGGCTCAGAGGAGCTAAAAATAATCATCCTTTCCTGGGAGGGCTCTGAAGAAAGGAAATTCCAGAGATTCAGTGTATAAACAAATCTGAGAAAAAGGTTACTAGTCTCACCAGAAGGCTATGAAAAGGGGAAAGAAATCTCTTCCCCTTACCTGTTTGCTGCTGTGTGTGGTGGTAGTGATGTTTTTTTCTCTCCCTGCTTGGACTGTGAAAGGGGGCCAGTCTCTTTTTCCATTATGGAACATCCACTGGATCTGTAGCTTCAATAAATCTTTTCCTCCCATAATTGTGACTGGTTTGGAGATTCATCCCAGTGGCTCATGTCTGACAATGACAGGGAGTGATATACCTGAGAACATCCCTGGCTAGAAGCATGTACAGTGTATCTGAACAGATGTAGGCATGGCCTGGTCATGGTATCTGTGGACATAGGTTGAAATAAATGTTTTCCAACATGCCTACAATGAACACTGTCCTCTAGGTTTTCAGAAGACTATTTTTGTCCATATAGGCATATGTGTATAGGGTTTAGAAAAATGTCCAAATTCCTCAGTGGTATGATGAATTATGCATAGAATCATGATTACAACACCCATCTTCAAATATTGGCATTACATCATCCACCTCCAAAAATTGAAGATGAAACCCGAGAGAAAGGAGGGGTATATTAATCCTAAATTGCCTGAGATGAAAAGTGTAGGATCTGGCAGAAAGGGGGCTTAATATAGAAATTAAGTTCAGATACAGGAAAATGCAATTACTGAGATTCATCGGCACTGCATGCAGAGGCTTCTCTGGGGATTTTTTAGAATCCCTTTGCACTGAAATGCAGTGCAAACCCACAAAAATACCACAGACAAAAAGTTAGAGCCTAATCATCTTGGGACAAAAGCCTGTGAAACCAAGAGCAGGAGCAAACCTATGTGAAGTGGCTACTAAGAAGTCAAGGTGAGCTTCTCAAATGAGATAGTTGAAAGACTTCTGTGGGCTACTTTCAATGTCCTAGGAAATTCCATATGTACTGACAGAAGAAAAAATAGTAAGCTCATTATAGGATTTTGCTGTCTTATACTCAAGTTATCAGTGTCTGGAAAAATGAAACTTTTTAGAGCAGGAAGCTCAAGTTTGTTAGCACCAGAGGCAGCTATGAAGAAAGGGAATTACTTATCCAGGAAAAGCTATGTGCTGAGTATTTCATCAGCAAGACTCCTGGTTCTAGGCTTTTATTAAGAAGGCACCCAGTTCTAGGCTTTTGCTACTCCCTATAAGGGGAAAAAACTTTCCAAGATGAATGCTAAATAAGAATGAACCAGCACCTTTTTCTACTCAGATAATAAATAGGCTAAACATATCCAATATGTTCGCAAAATTGTCCAATGAGAGCCAGTAGGTATATGTGCTTACCAAGCATTTGACACATAGCCAGAATAATTAAAGAAGCTAATTTTTAAATTACATTTAAATTTAAAACTGAATGATTGAAAAATAGCCACATTTCTTCTAATATTTTGATACTGATTGTGTTATGCATGGCATAGTTTAGATATAGGGATTTAAACAGATTGCATAAAGTAAATTTCACTTTTTTATTACTAGGAAATTTAAATTACAAAAGTAATTTATGTTATATCTTTAGTGGGCTAGTAAACCACTTCTCCTTCCATATTTGAGAGGGGTTTGTGCGTGTATATGTGTATGATATGTGTTTGTATACATATTAATATGTGTATTGGCATACATGCATGTGGCTGCATAGGTGTGCCCATACACATGGAAGCCAGAGATTGACATCAGGTTTCTTCTTCAACTGCTTCCCACCTTGTTTATTTAAATAGGGTCTTTTACTGAACCTAGAGCTCACCCATTCAGCTAGTCTAGCTAGCCAGGTTTCTCTAGGGAACTAGCTCTCTCTGCTTTCTGAGTCTTGGAATTGCAGCTATATGTTTACATGCCCAGCATTTTACCTGAGTTCCAGAGATTTGCACTCAGGTCATCTCACTTGCATGAAAAGTGCTTTACCAACTGAGCTCAACTCCTGTACCATCCACCATATGAGCTTTGAGAATTATGCTCATTTCTACTACATATGCAGCTAGCATGTAAATAAAGAAAAAGGGCTTGGGCTGGAGAAATGATGCAGTGGATAAAAAAGAGCTTAATATCTCTCATCAATGTTGCAATATATATAGAATATGTGTGAGATAATTAGTCATATAAATTAAGATAGAGCAGGTATTAGAATCATTAGAATTTAACCTACTTCTGAGTTTGCCTGCAAGCCCTAAGGACCTGAGTTAAATTCCCCAGCACCCACATAAAGCCCAATGCATAATGATGCATGCGTTCTGGCATGCCCATTCTCTCTAACTCTCTTCTACCTCTCTCTGCTTGCAAATAAATAAAATATTTTTTAAAAGAAATAAATTATAGAGGACAGAAGGCAAGAACTCACTGTAACCCAGAATAACCTAGAACTCATTCTACAGCACAAGATGTCTTCAAACCCACTCTGATTCTCTTACCTCAGCTTCCTAAGCACTAGGATTATAGGTGTCAGTCACCACAGTTGGCTTTAGGCTTCTATTTTTGTCTCTAATATTTAACGAATTCTCTGCACTTCTATTTCTTATGAATAAAATTGGAATATATTCTGAGTTGGTATAGTTGAGAAGGTGAAATGAAGATCCAAGAGGGTTTATAATCTATAAGAAAGTTGTGATGTGACCATTGTTTCTTAAGTGGCTGGTTAAGACTTGTGGATAATAGAAAACCATGACAATTCAGAGCTGACCAGAATATATCATTGTCTGATTTGAAGTTCTTAACATATTTCTTTCTAGGACTAATAATTTGAATTGAATTTCCTCTTCTTACACCCAAGAATCCTGTGATTCTTGGAATCAGGTCATAGCTATGCAAATGCTGCCTGCATATGTCTATGGTTAGCCAAGTTGCATAGAAACGAAGGCCATAGTACCCTAATTTATCAGTGACTGTATTGAGAGCATGTGAAACATTAAGCAGTATATTTCAAGTGATTTCTTGAACTACAAAGAGATGCTTCAGTAGTGAAGTCAGAGAATACAAAACTAAACTCTACTTACAATGTATACATGACCTTGTCTCTTGCTTTCACTATACCATCATAATTCTGATCCCATGTCCTAGCTTTCTGTCACTCTCTAGAACCTATTAAAGTCTTAGAACAATCAGATACTTTCCTCTGCTACTAGAAACATTACTTCATATTCATCTTTTTGGCCCTCGATACACTTTAATACCATCTGAGGAGGTTTTATTTATTTATAGTTAATTGATAATGTTTTCATAAATGCTCTCCCTATGCAGGCAAGGATGACCTCAAACTTATATCTTCATCGTCTAGCTTTAGCCTCTTGAGTACTGGAATTACAAGGATGAGCTAACATGCCCATTTTGAGAATATTTTAAGTACATACCAAAGAGAACACCATATCACAGACAATGGTTAAAGTAGTCTGGATTATAACCATAACAAACATATCTTTTTTAAAAAAATATATTTTTCATTCATTTTCAAGCAGAGCGAGCGAGAGAGAGAGAGAGAGAGAGAGAGAGAGAGAGAGAGAGAGAGAGAGATATCACCAGGGCCACCACCTTGTAAGTCTGGTTTATGTGGGTCCTGGGGAATTGAACCTGGGGCCTTAGGCACTGGAGGCGAGTGCCTTAAACTCTGAGTCATCTCTCCAGCCTCAAACATATCTTTTTACCTTGTAAAGTTGATGCTAATTAACAGCCAAGGTTAAAAAATGAGAAAAATAGATCAAGATATATTTGGGTCACATATTGTGTTTTAGCAATCCATTTATATTTCTCCCTTTTTGATAATATTATAACAGATATTATTTGTGTAATCTTATTCTCTTAGACTCTATGTATTTATTGTCATTGCTTCCCAGTTCAAGTCCTGACATATTGTATATTTCTTGTCACAGTGATTTTTTTAGGCATGAGCATACAAATTCTGAAACCCAACTTAAAAGAATAAGAAGTTAATGGCTGGAGTCACCCATATGTAATGCCTAAAGGTAACTGGTGCCTTTATTGGAGAGTTTTAGGGGGATATTAGGGTAAAACTACTACTGTATCACTAGGGAGTAGAAGTTATACTACAAGCAGGAAATGAAAGCAGTTCAATCATAAGAATATGAAATAACATCTGCAAAGGTAGAAGAACTGCTGCATTTTGTACTCTTCAGTGATACTGTTGTGAGTGAATTACCATCTGGTCAGTTTCCCAGCACAGAATTATATTCTTCTTTGGTTAGTCACTTGGTTAGACTGTTGTTGGACCTTTTTTAAAACCCTACATAATCTTAAAGAACCTGAATTTCTCTGTGTTTCTTGTTATAAGAAAGACAATATTCAGAACCAGGTTACTCCATAGTTCCCAAAAGTTCCCTCTTGAATGTGTTATCCATTTTCTCTTGATTTTAATGCTTTTTTTTTAAAATTAGAGACATAATATGCTTAATATCCTTTATCTATGGCTATGTCTCTAAGCTTCCAGAATTAAGTAACAAGTATACAGCAAGGAATGCCTTCCTTGTGATGTAATGGTTATCATCTTTCTCCTCAGTAATCTTTCCTTTTGGTGCTTCATGGACCTTGGCAAGTGCTCTTCTTTTTAGTCATATATGTGGAAATTCTTGTGGGGAGGTGTTACTGGGATTGAAATCCCAGCTTCTGTTTTCTTGATTATTATAGAGGACTTTGAAATCCTTCACATGGGATTAAACTTGTTGTGGTAAATAGTAGAGTTGTTGTAAAGAGAGCCAGTAAAGCATGAATATCTCTTTACAACAACTCTACTGAGTTGTTGAATATGAATTTGCCTGTGTTCTTTTTCTCAGCCATTACTGTGAATAGGTTAGGCAAATGAAATATTTTATAAATACTTTTCCCATATTGACAACAACAACCAGAAATTTCTAAAACTTAACACTAGGAAATAATCCCCTACTTGTCCTCTACAGAAGATTTATTTACTGCCCCTATGTCTTTGCTCTCAATAATAGAATTGCAATTTACTATTTGTTAGGAGATGTGCTTTCATTTCAATAATGAGAAATTGAATGTTTAGACTTCATCTATTGGGGAACTATTACAACGTAATTGTAGGCCTCCCTCTGCAAATGACATGTCAACGAAATACACATTCAACCTAAAGTTTGAAACCACAACTACCAAGCTAGTGACCTGATGCATTACTTCAAGTTCAGCATATCTTTGTCTAGTCAAACCCATATGACAATAAAAATTACTGCTGGTAGAATGAATCAAGTTAGACTACCTTGTAGGTGAGATGCATACACGGACAATAATGGAACACTGATGGGCAGGACCACATATTGACCAAGATTAGTTATGTACATTTCTTGTAGTATAAACTTAAATCTTATGTCAGGACACTACACATGGATTCAGGGGTGATGGGTGGTCACAAGACCTCTTTATTTGTTCCTCTTCTCAATGTGATCACATTGAATAAATCTCTTTTTTATGATTATCATGATCATTTGTCAGTTTAATTGGCCTATTAAAAGATGGGTGGCCTAGACTTCCTTTGGGTTTTGCAGTGGTTTGATTCAGGTGTTCCCCATAAACTTAATGTATTCTGAATGCTACATCACAAGCTGATGGCAGTTTTGGTTATTAGGTCTCACTCTCCGTTGGAGACTCTATTTGTATTTCTCAGAAAGCAACGTGAACCAGGGACAACCAAACTCCAACAAAGGGACATGACTTGACAGGGGACACCTGTCAAGCAGGAGACCATTCACCTCAAACTCACCATTTAGAGTCCTAACGCAACCTCTAAGGAAGTGAGATGGTGAGCAGTTTTCTGCAGAGTATTTAAATAGACTATTCCAGAGGGTGTTAAGTTGAATAAACTGTTGAATAGATTAGTTGATGGATGCTCCTATTTATGCAGAAGTTAATATTAAAAATGACCCATTACATAATTTATTAAAAGAGTACAATTCAAATGATTTAGAGGCATCTGCTACTGGTCAAATTAATAATGTAAGAAAAGAACAGTCCCATTCTTCTGATAGATTTAGTGATGATGTATTTCTCTGTTGGGTACTGAGAGAGTCAGTCATGGGTCCCTGGCCCCCTGCAATCCTGTCTCACCGGCCAGCAGGAGACAGGCTTCATGGGGCAAGATGAATGCGTGCAGCCTGAGACTCACACACTCATGGCTGGGAGATGTGCCTGAGCAAATCTCAAAACTTTCTTTTTTTTTTCTTTTTTATTGTCCATAATGAGTTACATTGTTTAGTGGGAAAACAATGAGTTGTTATCCACAATTCCTCATTGCCCCCCATCTCCATCCCCAGTCAGATGGATATCCTCCTCTGTGGGCCGTCTGTATCAGTCTTTGTGGTAGGGGACTATGGATAGCCCAGTCTTCAGTCTCATGACCCAAGTAAGCATCCAACCTTATATACAATCCAAGGCTGTGTTGTATCACAAGGGGGCTCAGAAGGCAGGAACAAAACCACAGAAACTTAGCAAGCAGGAGTAAAATCTATTAGCACTTACAAACAGGATTTAACGTTGTCAGCCACCCCCCTACCTCTTGGGGGCACAGGTGTGCTAGGATCAAAAGGCATGAGCTACCATACTCCAGGGTCTGGGCTCTCATCCTGGTGCATATTATATTCTAAAACTTAGCTCACATATGTTCAGCTAGGCTGGGACCCAACATTTCTCTTATTCAGTGTATACTTATATATTTCTGAAAATATTCCTCTATTGGGACATAAAAAACAAGGAAATAGTATTTAAAATTACCTTACTTAAATATGTGAAAGTATTATAATAAATACTACATGATTATCACAGTATGATGGGGGATTTTGTTATTGATTATAAATTTACTTTCTAAACATGTTAGGGACTCTATAAATGTTTTAAGATAATTTCAGAAATTTTGTCATTTGTATTTCGAGGTAGGGTCTCACTCTAGCCCAGGCTAACCTGGAATTTACTAAGTAGTCTCAGGCTGACCTCTAACTTGACAAAAGTACTTAAGATTTGGGTTTCTTCCACTGTGTGATGATTTATTTACTTGCAACAGACAAATGATAGACTATTCCCCTTAGCAAGCAATCTATAACAAAAACCTTCAAATTGGAAATGGTCTCAATTGTAATAGTGTATATAATTAAGAAACAGACAACATTTGATGTTGAATACACTGTGCATGAGTCTTTCATTCTTTGCAATTTGAGTTGGACATCATCTCCTCCAATATCAGATCTAAAGTAGATTTCATAGGTCACTTTATTGTCACCTCTTCCTTAGGACCACCTAAAAAATATCATGTATATTTCTTTGTTTGATGAAGTTTCATAAATATTTTTCGCTCAGGCACCAATTTATGAGAGCTAGAGTCATATTCGTCTCTGCAGCATGTCCCTATACCTAGAACTGCATTAACACAGGAATTCTCATTATTGACATTCCTGATATCTTGCACAATTTCTTTTTATGATGAATTATCCTGTATGCTGTTCCATGTTTAGCTCTATGCCTGGCTGTTTCCTACCACATGTAAGTAGCACTGCCTTTCTTTTTAGGTATGACACCTACAGATGTGCCATTGTATTTACATATATTTCTCTAAGGAACCAAATATTGTTATTTACTAAAATTATTTAATTAACTGCATAAATGAATGAAAACATGTATGAGTAAATGAAGGAATGAATGGATATCTTACAGTGCATCAAACTGAAGCAAGAACAAAGGAAGAGGATTCTAGCAATAGGAAGAGTAAATACGTAGAGAAAATTCATAGCTTATATTCAAGAGTTAATAGAAAGATTGCTTGCCTAGAGCTAAAGCAAATCTGATGTGAAATTGGAGAGGAATGAAGGATCTAAATACATAGGTAAAGGAAACAGCTTTAGAATTTAGTATTATTAGGAGGAGACATTTAATGTATAAGTGAGATGATTTAATTGACCTTTGAAAAGGTTGCTCCAAGTGCTGTAAACAGGACAGATAGAAGGGGGCGAAACACAAGAAGATCAGCTAGGATGCTATTTCAGTACCCTTTGAACGAGATTATGGTGCCATACCAAACAGGAGAGGTGGAGGAGGTACACACTAATTTGTAGGTTAAGTCAAATCAATCTGCCAAGCAATGTGGAGTACTCAAAAATGATACAATCATGAATAATTTATTAGGATCCAAATAAAGGAATGAGTTTTTTTTTTAATTTATAAACATTTAAATGAACTGAGACATATTTTCTGAAAGATTTAAAGAAAAATCCCTATATTCAATGATGTTAATGTCCTCTGACCTTCAGAATAGCAATACTCCCATGTAGTCAGTTCATGAACAAATGCCCTACAAAGTATCACCTGAACTTATTATGAAAGTTCCACTTAACTTTACCATGATGAGGATAATTACTTGAATATGATACTCCTTTCCTTTTGTGAAGCATCTTGAGTAAATGCAAAAGTACTTCACATTAATTTGGTTTAGATTTTAATTTCAGAAACATGTTGGAATTCCTATAAATGCTTTGTCAAGCATTTATATGAAATTTACTTTGTGAGTTTTCATGTTGCTTTTTATTTCAAATCTTAACAAGCTTTTTTATAATCAGGTCTGTCCTTTTTATAGTCTCCTTCCGTTCATCTCCTACCATTTGTTGTGCCTTTTCTTCATATATGAGAAAAAAAGAATTCTACGTAAATATTTATAGTAATTACTAACAGAAAGGATGTACTTTCCTCTTTCACAATCATGATTCCAATAAAACTTTGGATTTTATTCATTGTTGACAATTAAGACACTAGTATCTTAACACAAAGGAATTCTAAAATGTATAACAAGACCACTAAGGAATGTTTAGTCTAATAAAGAAAGTTTCCCTACATTAGAAAATAATCTAATTATATAAAAATTAACATAAATTTAAATGACAAAATATTTCCAATAGTAATTAATGTGCACCCATCAGAGATGTGAAAAATTAAACAGGACATCACATCATTAGAATATTATTACTGAATTTAGCACAAGTAAACCATTGATTCATAGAAACACTTGAACAGAATAAATGACCAAGTCTTCTTCATATCACCTTGGTTGTAAATACTGTTAGACATACACTCAAAACAGCCACATGTCAGCCTGTTATATTAAATAATTTGGCAACTCTCCTGTTTAGTCTAGCACCAAAGTACTCTATTTCATAAGCAATTTCATATTGACTTAGTTGTCTTATTTTTTAGGACAGGGTCTTGAAAGGACTCTGGCTTTGATCTATGGATCCCCCTCTTTAACTTCTCAAGTGCTAAGATTACTGGCTTGGTACCACCATGCTTTTCTCCTCAGAAAATTCTATATTAACCTGCTATTAAATGACAAAAAGGATAAAAACAGTCCTGTATCTATGAATCACCTACGGCCCTTTGAAAGACCAAACATGCCAATAATTGAAAACTTTTATTTTAATCAATAATTTAGTTTTCTGGGCTGGAGAGATGGCTCAGCGGTTAAGGCACTTGCCTCCAGTGCCTAAGGACCCAGGTTCAATTCCCCAGGACCCACATAAGCCAGACCTACAAGGTGGTGGCCCTGGTGCGGTCTTGCTCTCTCTCTCTCTCTCTCTCTCTCTCTCTCTCTCTCTCTCTCTCTCTCTCTCTCTGCTTGAAAATGAATAAATAAAATATTTAAAAAAAATAATTTAGTTTTCTTTGGTACAATCCATTACATATTTTATTTTATTAAGTGATATTAATATCACCATAGAGCACTACTATACTTTCTTATATTTGAATAAGCCATGCAGCAGAGCTGCACATTCTCTTTTCTGTGAGAAATGCAAACCATCACAAGGCTCATGGCTCCTAGAATTTTCTTTCCTTTTCAAAATAAAGCAACCTCAATGCTAATGAAATATAATGAAATGGCATTTTAAAGTACCCCTATAGAAACCACATTAACTTGTCAAAAATTCACATTTGAAACATAAAATGTAGATAATGAAAATCTGTGGGTCTAAACAATCTTTTATTATTTTCTACAAGATGCTGTGACTTTGTGTTAGTGAATTCAAAATCACTTGAACATATTCTTTCCTCTCATGAGTATTTAGATCTAAGCAATCTCTCTCCAGCAGTATCCAGGATCACTTGAATGCAGGAATGTTTTCATTGAGTGCAATGTTAGCTGTCAATCAACAATATTATAATTATCAAATAATGATGCCACAGGGATCCATTCTAAAAATACTTTGACATCTGAATCTCTAAGAGTAAGAGCTAAAATACCACAAAAACTCATCCAGAGTCCCATGAATAAAGTTCCTAAGATAGTTGATATTTTAAAAATTCCGTGTCATGCCAATTATGTGAATCTATGCTAACTAGTTAGATCCCATCTGCAATTTAGTATGGAGTGGCATGATATGTTAATTGAT
Source organism: Zapus hudsonius (assembly GCA_004024765.1). NCBI lineage: Eukaryota > Metazoa > Chordata > Mammalia > Rodentia > Dipodidae > Zapus > Zapus hudsonius. Next base: position 12,215 of record PVHP010017201.1, read on the forward strand.
TACAAAAAAAATCAAGAGGCTTATATTTGATATATAAGAGGTCAAGAAAAATTTTGGCTGTAAAAATCTTTATACCTCATTACTTTAACAGGTTAATTGCATCTGGAGTTTTATTTCAGGAGTCTGATGAGTTAATTTAGGGCAATGCTGATATCACCTAAATTCTGTTTCTGTTCCAAAAGGATCCTAAACTTTGCAAAAAGGATTATTTAGACTTGCCTAAGGAGCAATATGAGTGTAATTGTGGCACTAGAAATGGCCTCAGTATATAGGCAGATTTATATGCTATAGGGAATCATTTATTGTGATAAGGCATAATTACAAGAAATGCTAGTGCATACTCAGTGTATGCAAAGAACTCAATTTAGAGTGAACTCTGCACATACTAAAGTAAACCACAATGAATAATATGGCTGCTCTATAAATGGGCATATATTTCAGTTATTGTTTCAATAGACATAACAAGGAGTTTCTCACAGAATAAGGAAAGTATCTTCATGCTTTCTTAACTATACCATAGTAAAAACTTGATTTGCTTTTTTTGTTTGTTTGTTTGCTGAGATAAGGTTTTATGTAGCCAAGGTTAACATTCTACAACTAACTCTGTTTTCTCATTGCTCAAATGCTGGGAATACAAGTGTATTTGCAATATCCAAATACACATGATTTTCCTGATGTTACAATAGAAAGTCAAATTTTGTAGGCCACAAAGTCTAAATTCATTCTCATAATCAACTTTGTTTTAATTCTTCCCTGCAATATGCATAACTCAAATAGATTACAAAGAAATGTGACAGCAATTTTTAAAATATTATATTATTATATTAATTATATTACATCTCTTTCTTCCATTTGGAATTTTGTTTTTGACACACATGTAACCTTTGCCTTGGTCTTGTTATTTGCACAGAGAGAAATGCACAAAACAAGAATGTTGAATTATATAATCATTAAACAGAATAATGAATGCATCCAGGTATCAAAATAAAATGAAAGATAAACCAAATTAAGGTAAGATTCATAATGAATAAGGGAGGATTTTTGTTTGTTTTGTTTTCAGATAGTAGAGAGTTAATGAGTTAGTTTCTTGAATAACAGAACACTTCACCTTGCTAAGGAAGGGAAATGAAAATGTTTACATAGGAGTAGGGCAGCTAGCTGTCTTCTTAAATACAGTGTATTTAGTGTAATAGATTGTTTATATTTTGGATTACAAGTGATGATGAGACTTTGGTAGTACTAACCCCAAGCATATGTACTATATAGGTATATAATGAATTTGCTTTGTAAAGTTAAAAGTACCACTGTTGTATTTGTCTGTTCAAATTTTCTAAATATTTTATCTAAATATCTAAAATTCTAAATATGTGAATATATAAAATTAAGCAATGCTATGTCATATTTTCATGTGACCATAGTAATTGGTCATATGTATGCAGAAAAAGGTGGGAGTGAGAGGTGAGTTAAATATCAAAAAAATTTAACATTTTTCAGATTCCCAAGACAGTGTTTCCAATGACTATAGGTCTAAAATATTCTCATTTCTTATTTTCACGGAACTAGCTCTATTACATAGAGATCAATTTATGTTTCTTAAATTAGATGAATGAATAAATAAAATGATCACACCCAAGTGTAGTTTAAAATAAAATATTTTAAATATGAGTGAATTGTATTACAGTAAAATTTTACTTCATATTAAACAATTAGTTGTCTGTATTTCAAACTTGGCCATGTGTGGATACATGTATGTGCACAAGTGTGGAGGCCAAAGATGAATTCTGAGTGTTTTCCTTTTTGTATAAACCCAAAGCTCATTGATTTGGCTAGTTAACTATCGTGCTAGCCCTGGAGATTCCCCTTCCTCCAACTCCTAAATTCAGGCCACCATGTCATTCAATATTTACTGTGATACTGAGGATCAGAGCTCAGATTCTTACTCTTGTGAGGCAAGTGCTTTAATGACTGAGTCATCTCTTCAGCACCATTTAATTTTTAAAATCAAGAAATAGGAGGAAATGAATGAAAGAAGTACAAATTCTTAATTAAATAGATTTAGTCACTATGTCATTCATTGTAGTCCAGAAGTGAAAAGGCACAGAGGACCTTTCTTTTTGAAGTTGGAACATCAAAACCTTGACAGTTGCAAACCTTAAAGTACATAGGGAGAGGAAAAAGCACCTGGCCTCTTCCCTGCCTCTTCAAGGAGAGCTGGAAGTCAGCCTGGCACATGTGACAAGTCCAGCTTGACAATGGTACCTAGCAGTAAAGAGAATGTCACTTGTGGCACACATATGAACACTGGTGACCTACAATCCAATTTCTATGTATCCACAAAGGATGGTCCTTTAAAAAAAAGAAATAAAACTGAAGAATGTACAAATAAATCATAACTTATTCCTACACTAGAATATAACACTGAAAATGAATGAAATACAGTCATACTCACTGACAGTGATGAATCTTAGCACCTTATTTCTGATTGAATAGAAGAAAGAACAGTCACAGAAAAACGGATGTAATATGATTCCAATTATATGAAACAAAAATACATGTGGAACAAAATAATTTATTATTTAGGAATATGTCCACATGATCCAATACCATGACAAAAAGAAATTCCATTTTGTTGTTATCTCTGGTGGAAGAGACAGGACTGAGGAGGAGTATACAGGTTACTTCAAGTCACTGGGCCTACTCAAAATAAAAAACATGGTTGCATATTTTTATCATTTCAAACAGATGTCTTAAAATCTTTTATTCCCATATAATAACATATGTAAAAGCAATTATGTTTTTAGATGACTGATGAGTTATTGTAATAACTAGCCAATGAAAGGAAATTTTTTTCCTGCAATGTTTGTTTCTTTCGCTTGCATAGACTTTTGCCCTGAAAGATGGGAGGTTAATAATCATAGCAGACCAGAGGCTTCAGTTAGGAAGGTATAGGGGAAATATGAAAAATAATTGTTCACATAGTTTAAAAGCTACCTCTAGTAACATTTTATTTGGAGCTTCTACTTGTACATAAATCATTGTCAGCCACTCTGCAACTTTGAAGAATCAGATATCCTGCCGAAGGGCTCTATTACAGTTGCTGTGTGTCTACACAATATAGATAAACCATTTAAAAGTCATCCATTTAAAACAAGTATTTTAACGACTTGCTTTGGACATAATAGCAAATGGGGAATTAAAAATAAACTCCCATGATTTGATGATAAATTATTTCAAATAAAATAAACCATAGGGCTTTCCATTCTAATCTTCTGAAAATGAAATGAAAAAGCAAGTCACATATCAGATGTGATGGATTCATTGGCAGTGAGTCAGAGGCACATTGTTGTCTTCTTGTCAAATTAGATTATGGCATTGGGTAATAGGGATATGCATTTAGTGTTCTGTTAAAGACATATTTACCTCTGAAAAGCTGTACCAGCTAAGTGATGGACAGTCTCCAGGCATGCTGCAGGCCTGCTAGGACAACAACACATTGCATCTCTTAGTGTTTTTTTTTATCCTTATAGTGTTCTCTTTTATCATAAAACTCACCCATCCTCTGTAAAGCCAGGGATTCCTCAGTCAATGAGGCACAGGAACCACAGATGCATTCTTTAGGCTCCTGTCCTTCAAAGGGACAGTTGTGCAGATGGTTTCTAGAACTCCTCAGGGACTCCTCTGATGAGATTTTTTCCACCACACTGTCCAGCTCAATAACAATATCACTATATTTTTCCATCATCTCCTAATTCTCCCTGCCTCCTACATTGTGTCTCTGGTCATCAGATCCCAGAAGAAAAAAAAAAAACATAGCTCTACACCCAAGCATCATTATTTGATTGGAACGATGACCCATGCTTGTAATGCTAGAAGTTGGAGGACTGAGGCAAGGGCATTACCTCAAGTGAGAGTACAACATGAGACACATAGTGAGGTTTAGGTCAGCCTAGGGCACATTGTGTACAAAGATGCCAACTGGAATGCAAAGTGAACACAGGCAACAGAGTAAGAGAATAATTGTCTTACCTAAATACAGTGTGATTCTGGATATTCACTTTAAAGACAAAGTGTTGGTGCTGGGGAGATGGCTCAGTGATTAAGGCACTTGCCTACAAAGCCTAACCACTAGGATTTGATTCCCCAGTACCCCTGTAAAACTATATCCCCCTAAACAAAACATAAGATGGTGCTTTTAAGAGCATAGACCTGGTTCAGTGTGCAAAAGTGCTTGCTATGCTAGTGGGATGTCCTGAATTTGAATCATAGAAATATGTAAATCCAGATACAGAAGACAGCATCTGTAACCCTATCCATAATACGGGAAAATGGGAGCTAGAGGTAGCAGAATTTCAGAAGCTTGTAGATCATCAAGCCTGTCTTATGAGACAGTTAAAAAGTCCCTGTCTTACAAAAGAATGAAGGAAAGAACAAAAACCTGAGGTTGTCCTCTGACCTCCACAAACACATACCAAGGCATTTACTGACCCACCTACAAACACACACACACACACACACACACACACACACACACACACACACACACACACGCCTGCACACTTGCAAACATATCTGGAGTCTTAAGTATTCATTTGGAACAGTTTAGAGAAATACTTAGATCTGCCCTGAGCTTGAGAGAGAAGAGCATAAGAAGAAAGACTTTGCAGGACTGATATCTACCTCCATGTAGAGTGCTGGTTAAGAGTTTTTGAGGTCCCTGTACCGCAAACAGAGAATAAACAAAAGAGGATGATGGAAAGGGAAGGGAAAGGGAGGAAAGGGAAGGGAAAGGGAAGGTAAGGAAAAAATAAGGGAGGGGGAGGGGAGAGAAAAATAGATAGGGACAAAGAGAGGGAAGGATAAAAGGAAGGAAGAAGGAAGGAAGGAAAGATTTCCAAACTTGTTCCAGATCATTTTTTTTCATTTTAATCTTATAGTATCATAAAAGTCTCCATAATTTTACTAGGATTAGAGTTGTACATAAATGGCCTTATATATTCTGTGCCCTGGGTTTCACATTCTCCTCCCCCCCCCAACAAACATACATGTTATTAAGCCACTGAACATTTCAAAAAAGAATTTCTAATAGTTAAATTACAAAAATAATATAGGATTGTTACAATAGAATTTGCATTAAAAAGAAATATGACTTTTTACATTTTCACTACTGTGGTAGTTTTGAATAAATGTCCCCCAATAGAATTTAATATAATTGTGTTTATTAAATTGTTAATTTTCTCTAGGCTTCTGGCTGGAGGAAGTGTCACTTTGGCCTGGCCTCCTGGGGTCATGACACCCTTTCTAAATTGGATGCAAAATTGAAGAGATACATATGCAAAACAGTGGCCAGAACCCCAAAATTCTGCCTGGTTTGGAAATTCATCCCAGCAGCGTGTGGCTGACAATGACAACTACATTTTGGCAAAAATCCATTTACGGAATAAATAATATTCTATTTATTGTTTCCAGAAATCAGTTGCTACAATTTTCATTACAAGTTTTACCATTAAAATAAAACTTTAATAGCTATGTAACACAATTTCCTAACAAGATATTAATAATACTCATAAAATAATATCAAATGTAATATCAAATCTCATAATAAGGAAGAGACAAAGAGAAAGTCAAATGAACTGAAAAATTCATTGAAATCGATTAAAATTTAGAAAATTATTTTCACCATACGATGATATGGAAATACAGCTAGTCTTCAAATGTATTGGTTACATATTTTTAAAAATTTTTTGGGTTGGAGAGATTGCTCAGTGCTTTAGATGCTTGCCTGAAATGCCTAACAACCTGGGTTTGATTTCCAAGTTCCCACAAACATCTAGATGTACTAAGTAGTGCATGCATCTGCAGTTCATTTGCAGTGGCTAGAGTCCCTGGCACACCTATTCTTTTCAATCTTGCTCTCTCTTTTGCTCTTTCTCTGTCTCTCAACTTGTAAATAATTTGAAAAAAATGAATTTTTATAGGTTTGGCAAGAAATCTTGATTTTATTTGCTTTATTAAAAGTTAACCTATATGTTATGATAAGAAAAATATAACTTTTAATTGTGAAAACTTTTAAAGCAGAAGTACAAGAAATAATAGTCAGCTTTAGTGATAGACAAGAAAGCTTTTAAAGAATTACTTGAAAAAAAGAATCATTTGCATATAATTTTAAACTACCATGCTAAAATATCTAACTGTCTGGATAAATATCCGAGTATCTTAACTGTCTAAGTATTTTAAATAAATATCAAAACTAGAGTTTGCTTGCATGAGAAGGCAGAGGAAATGTCAAAAGAGAAATAAAGAAAGCAGTGCTTATAGACAAAACTCCTCAAAACTATTTCCAGATCCATGATTGTAAATTAAATATCAAATTTAGGAATTAAAATTTTGAACAAAATATCTAACATCTACAACGCAGCATGCAAAATTTTTATTTATTTATTTATTTTTTCCACCACCCGCCAACCCAAGGCTTTCCTGTGGCCTCTGCTGGCTTCCCCCATGTTTCTTCCCTGCTCCTCCTGGTCTCTGCGTCTCTTTCCTCTTTAATTTTTATCTTTATTTCTATTTCCATTTTATTTATTTAATTTTTTAATAATTTTTTTTCCTGCCCACCAAACCAGGACTTTCCTGCCCGACCTCTACTGGCTTCCCTCTTGCTTTTTCCGTGTTCCTCTTGCTTTTTCCGCGTTCCTGGGCTCTGTGTCTCTTTCCTTTTCATTTTTTATTTTTATTTCTATCTTTGTTCCTCTTTTTTTTCTCCCACCCGCAGACCCGAGGCTTTCCTTCCCAGTCTCTACCCAGCCTCCCTTGTGTTTTTTCCCACCTTCACTCCCCCCCCCCCGTTTTTTTCTTTTTTTCTCTTCTTTTTTTCTCTTCCGTTTTCTTTCTATTTCTTCCTCCACGGTATTTCCTACCTGCCAAACCCTGTAGTTTCCTTGAGCCCTAACCCCCATGGCTTCCCCACCCACCTAACCTTGCATAGTCCCCAGCCCTGGCTCCCCATGGTATCCCTGTCCACCAACTCTATGTAATCCCTGAGCGCTGGTCCCTGAGGTATCCTCTAGCCCTGGTTTCTGTAGTTTCCCCAGGCACCAGCTCCTGTAGTTTTCCGGCAGGCTTTTTCTGGCACTTTCCCCATGCCATAACTTGTCCCTGGGCAGACCATGACAGACGGTGGACCCCCTTCCCTGTCTATTTTATTCCCCAAGGGACCCGCACCCTCCCAGGAGGCTACATAGGACTTGTCACCCCACCCTCCACCTACCTAGTCCCCACAAGCCCCAACCCCTCCAGCAGTTTACCACCAGTATCACCATCAAAGCCCAGCCAGTGATCTGAGGGCATACACACTCACAGATTAAACAAGTGAGTGCCCAATCCTACACGCGGAGCCTAGTGTACTCCCTGTCCACACTAGCAAAGTGCAGACAGCTTAAAGGCATCCCACCAATCACCCCAAGTGGAATCAAAATGGGCAGATCTCAATGCAAGAATATTTCACCAGATGAGGAAACCACTCCAAATGACAACAACAATGCTAAGAGAGAGAGAGAGAGAGAGAGAGAGAGAGAGAGAGAGAGAGAGAGAGAGAGAGAGAGAGCGAGAGAGCAGATGCAGGCACAGGATGACATGACACTAAATCCTGATCATACTGGCACAGATCCTAAGAAGAACTTCATGTTAATCATGGAAAGAGTACAAACTCAGCTCGCAATCTTTGCCACCCGGCTTAATATAGTACAGGAAAATCAAATGGACTTAAAAAGAGAATTGATGGATATTAAGGCAAACCAGCAAACTTAAGGGATAAAAACCAGCTTTCCAAACTAACCGAAGACATCTACAAATATGAGAATGTATATCAGGAAGAAGTAATTAAATCAAACCTTGAAATGAAAACACATCTCAACAGGAGTATAGAAGAAACCCAAAAAGAAGTTTCAGAAAGCAAAAACCATATTGAAATAATAAGAATGTTTCTAGAATCTCTCTCAGACATAGAAAAAATAATCTCAAAATTTATTTGGAAGGGGAAAAGACCTCAAATAGCTAAAACTATGCTGAGCAAAAAAAAAAAAAAAATACTGCAAAGCTAAATAAACTAAAACATCATGGTATTGGCAGAAAAACAGACAGTCTGACCAGTGGAATAGACTCAAAGGCCCAGCCTTTAATGCAAATAACTTCAGCTTCTTAGTCTTCGACAAGGGTGCCAACAATGTATGCTGGGCTACAGATAGCATCTTCAACAAATGGTGCTGGAAAAACTGGATAAACACGTGTAACAAATGAAAATAGATCAACTCCTTTCACAATGAACTAAAATCAACTCCACATGGATCAGAGACCTCAATATTAACCATGTAACCCTAAACACCCTGGAAGAAAAAATAGGAAGAACCCTAAATGAGATAGGAGTAGGGAATAACTTCCTGAGCAAATTCCCAGTCACCCAGGAAGTGAAACACTTAACCAATGGGGGGACCTGATCAGGCTCAAAAGCTTCTGTACAGACAAAAACTCCGTACTCAGAGCTAATAGACCCCCTTCAAACTGGGAGATGATTTTTGCCAGCTACAACTCAGACAGAGGTCTAATTTCCAGAACCTACAGAGAACTGAAAAAAAATCAACAACAAAAACTCTTACTGCCCCCTCACAAAATGGGGCACTGACCCCTCAACAGAGAATTAACAGAGGAAGAAACTCATATGGCCTTTACTCACATGAGAAAGTGCTCAGCATCCTTAAGCATCAGGGAAATGCAAATAAAAACCTCAATGAGATTCCACTTTACTCCAGTCAGAATGCCAATCATAAAGAAAACAAACAACAATTGTTGCTGGCGAGGATGTGGGGAAAAAGGAACCCTCATTCACAGTTGTTAGGATTGCAAGCTTGTTTAACCACTCTGGAAAGCACTGTAGAGACTCCTCAACAGTTTGGACATAGAGCTACCAATGGACCCTGCTACCCCTCTACTAGTCATCTACCTACAAGATGTCACATCTCAGGATATAGACATTAGTACAACTATGTTTATAACAGCCCAATTCATAGTAGCCAAGAATTGGAATTAACCAAAATGCCCTTCAATGGAGGAATGGATAACAAAATTCTGGTATATTTACACCATAGAAACCAATTCAGCTGAAAGGAAATAAGACATATGGAAATTTAGAGAAAAATGGTCTGACTTGGAGCAGATACCACTAAGTGATCTCTCAAAAGAACAGAAAGCCAAACACCACATATTCTCCCTCATATATGGACCTTAATCAGGCTAACCGCAAACTCTCTGCAGACCAGTAGAAAGAAGTGACAGTTTATGAATGAGGGGTAAGGGATGGGGGGAGGGGAATGACTTAAGTATGAGGCTAAACCAAAATGGGTTCAAAATCAGAAAATTCTCACCAGCATACTGTAACCTATTGAGCAAGTAGTGAGCATCTTCTGGCAAGAGGGGCCGTGAATAGAAGGGGAGAGTCTAAGTCTGTGAAAAATTGATCAGTCTGGCAACTCCTGGTCCCAGTCACCAGCTCCTTCCCTCATTGACCTGTGGACCAATGTGACCCTTGAGGTTCCAAAAACAAGACAAGATTCTTTCAAAGCTCTTGAATGACCACCCCAAGCTTGAGGTAAGATCCTGCTGCTGAAGAAATCACAGAAAGCCATCAAACAGCATCTAGAGACACTCTGAGTTCCAGAATGGCATCCAGCCCCCAGATGGCAGTTAGTGTAGTGCTGGAAGGCACTGCACAAGCTGCCAGGGGAAGCTGATCAACCAACGACAGCTGGAATAAACAGAGACCACTGATATGAAACACAATCTGCTGCCATGAGTAATCTCACTACACTTACTACTGGGAAAGACAAGTGAATAAAGATAGGAGCACTTGTGCAATGGAGGAGCCAAAGCCTGGGGGAGGCAATCAACAGCTTTTAAATTTGGCCAAATATTGCACTTAGTGAGGGGGAGCCCTCAACTGGAACTGGGGACTTAGGGCAATATGCACTGGGAGCCGGACTCTTGGGCCCCCAATGAGAGATGCACTAAGAGAGTGATTGACAGAGAGGCTACTAAAAATAGAATCTAGGTAATCCATAAATGTGCATCTCAGTTAATGTATTCTGATCTCACTCTCCAATGGAGATTGTGTTTGTATGTTTCAGAATGTAGTGAGAGAGATGTAGCCCATCTAAACCTACCAACAAACCACAGGCTGATAGCTGAGATCCTGTTAAGAGATGAGCCACCCAGACATACCATGGAGAATCCATATGGAACCCGCAGAGAATGATGGGATGAACAAGGGACCCACAACCACAGCCCAGTCAGCACAGGATAAGCCAGTGAGACAGACACTAACAATTTTCAACACAAAGAACCCTAAGTTCTCAACAATAAAGCAGCCTTAATACTCACCCACCAAGGCTCAGGGAACTGAGCAGAAGAGGGGGTGAAAGGGTTGTGAGAGCCGTGGTGGGGGGAGAATATCCAGAGACATGGCCCCCGTCAGTAACAACATACTATGGCTGGGAGAACCGGGCTGACTACTAGGCTATCCATGGTCCCCTGCCCCAAGGACTGATCCAGACTACCCAAGGAGGAGGATATCCAGCTGATCAGGGATGGGGAAGAGGAGTATTGGGGAACTGGGGATAACAACGCATTGTTTGCCCATTAACTAATGTAAATCACTATGGACAATAATATATATATATACATATATATAAATCAATTTATACTGCTGATAAGAAATTACAAGTTATTTATTACATAAGTATTTAATACATAAGTATGCATTTTCAACTTAATAACATGATTAAATAATATTTTGTGCAGGTGAGGATGTATATTTTATCATTTATAAATCTCATTAACAACATCTTCTGACAAAAAATTAAAAGTCATATATGAAGAAATAATATAATAATCCATCTGTGCCTTTTTTCCAATCAACTTCCTTAAGTGATCTGAAAAAATTCTCATATAAAGAGATATAGCTCTGGTTACTTAGCCTTAAATTAACATAGAGCTGGGTGGAGGGTAATGAGGGAGAGCTACCCACTCAGGAACTTACTCAAGCACCTTATCCTTTTGTTCTCTGATTCCAAGATTTATTTCAATATATTCCAAAATATTTATTTGCAATATAAAGGAAACTCTACATGCAAAAAATGTCATAGAGGGCTGGAGAGATGGCTCAGGGGTTAAGGCACTTGCCTCTAGTGCCTAAGGCCCCAGGTTCAATTCCCCAGGACCCACATATGCCAGACCCACAAGGTGGTGGCCCTGGTGCTCTCTCTCTCTCTCTGCTTGAAAAATAAATAAATAAAGGCATGCACGCCCGGCATCATCTGACTTAAAAAAAAAATGTCATAGAGTATTCAGCAACATTCAGAGTTTTGGATTTAGGGATGAAGAGAATAAGAACAAGAACAACAAAAAAAAATGACTCCAGGGATTATCCATTTAAAGCCTAAAAGCAATGGAGCCTATAATAGAAAGGGGAAAACAGTCATGAAGAGCTGGCTTATGTGGGAGTAGATAATGAGTCCATTTGGGATATTTAATTTTGAAACTGATGGGGGAATGCTTAATTGAAGATGTTCTGTAGGTGTAATGATATTAACAAGGGGAAAAATTCAATTATAGCTCCACCAAATTATATCAGCTGAGTTCAAACCACATTGATTGCCTGTGTGTAAAGCTGGTGTGCAGTGTAGTACAGCAGGATACCACTAGCCTCGCCTTCAGCTCTATTTATTTTTTATTTGATGAGTAATAAAGAGGGTTACTCAGCAGAAACAGGTTATGAACAAATTCTTTCTCACTGTTCTTCTAAATGTTCTGTTCCAGCAAACTGATCATGTTTACTAATGCTAACAAAATCCATCACTTAGACTGGCAGATGGCTCCGTGGATAAATCACTCAAGGCTCAAATCTGAGTACCTGAGGTTTTATTCCCACATAAAATCTGGAAGCCTGTGGAGGGCTTCTGTAATCCCAGCACACTGATGGTTAGACACACTGATGGCTGAGACAGGAGAATTTCCCAGATGCTGGTGGTGAGCATAGCAAAGAACTGTAGCTGAGCAAGAACCAAAGAGAGAGAATCCTGCCTCCAATAGAGTTTTAAGGGCAAGGAAACACAAAAATTGTCTAATGACCTCCACAAGTTCACCATGGCATGAACACCCTCATACACACATGAAAATGTGCACACACACACACACACACACACACACACACACAAAATCTTTACACATATACACATACTTTTACAAACCTGCCATACACCTGGAACTATTTGAAAGACTGAGATATGTTATAAAAACATATGACGCTGTATTATGCCAATTTCTCTGAAAAAGTAGAACCTTCTGCTAAGTACCTGGATTCAAGGAACATTTTAACTGTGTAGCTAAAACGCAATATATGTATACATATATATATATACATAAATATATATGTATACATATATATATATAATTTCTCAGTAAATTAATATGCTTTAAAATGCTTTTGTAATTCAATCATACCTTGTTTTTTTAGCTTTATTTTAAAAACTTTCCTTATACACTGAACATTTTTGAAGCATACAAATACCTGACTATTCTTACAGGCTCTCATGAAAGTACATTTTCTGAAGCTTAAACACGTGCTTATTTCTTTTTTGTGACATGCATTCCTTATTCTTTCACACTCTATTAATCTGTCATTCCTTACGTGAGATTCATTTCAAATATTACACATTATACCTAATATAAGTAGAGACACTCATTCCTTTAAGCAAAATGTATTTTGCTATTGTGTATGAACCACCCAATATAATTTACTATAAACTAAACTATATGGTAAACTCATTAAATGCATTGTCTCGTCTGACAATGTCTAACCTGTGTCTTGCAGGCTGAATGCATCCCAGTATTGGTATGAATGTAGATGACATCAGATCAAAATGTCAAAAGTTTGGTAACCCCTGCTATATCCAACACAACCCTATGCTCATAGAGGTCACCAATATAAAATTGTTAGATGAATGGGGAAAGTCTCATTTTGGAAAAGAAATGTAATAGTGAGTTTTAATAAAACTTCATATACTTGTGGTATATTAAGAATACAAAGATAATCCTAATGAGAATATGGTCTTAAATTTATAAAATTTATATGGGTAAACAACTAAATTATTCTCTAAATACTAAGGTACTAATGCACACTTATTATTGATTATATGTATCATTTTCATTATTGAATTTTATAGGGTGGGGCTGAGGAAATGGTTCAGTGGTCAAAACATTAACTGTGAGAGCGTGTTCAGATCCATAGCAACCACATACATGTAAGTCTGGCAGGCAGACTTCCTATAATACAAGCTCTTGGAAAGTAATAAGAGGAAATCCCTCTATGAGTAAGTCGACTAGCTAGTTTATCCAAATTGGTAAGAACTTAAGTCAGAGACCCTGTCTCATTAAATAACATATGTCCTCCATGTGCTTGTGTACACACTGGAAACATACGAAACACACACAAGCCAAAATTTTTATATGTAATATAAATTTAGATTGTCATACCTATTATGAAGATAATTCATATTTATTACAAAAAAATTAAAATACAGAAGCTATAAGAATCTACTTTGCTGAATCTATTCCCTAGACTAGGGGGTATGACAACTTTCATAGCCTAATAGAATAATCTTCAGTTTTCAGGAAAATGAAAGATTTAAACTGAGGTGTAAGTCTGTATATATGTGTTTACATAGGCATCTATCTACTCACATGCTGACATATCAATTGATTTAAAGGTATTTTTATTATTTCTTTACTAGTAGACTTTTTATATATTGGTTATTTATTAGTAGATTTTTTCACACCATTAGATACTATAGAATGTATGAAAATTGAAAATGTACATGAGTGAAGACCAAATAGAAGTTAATTGAATGTAACATGATAATTGAAAAGTTATATATTTTCCTGTCTACATATGTCCAAATTAGTTATTTCTTTTTTATTTTTTAAATATTTTATTTGTTCATTTTTCAAGGAGAGAGAGAGAGAGAGAGAGAGAGAGAGAGAGAGAGAGAGAGAGAGAGAGAGAGAACACCAGAGCCACCACCTTGTGGCTCTGGCTTATGTGGGTACTGGGGAATTGAACTGGGGGCCTTAGGCACTGGAGGCAAGTGCCTTATCCCCTGAGCCTTCTCTCCAGCCCAAGTTATTTCAACTTCTATTCCACAATAAGAATGTATTCCATATTATCATCTGAAACATATGAGTGCAGGTAAGAAGTTAATGATTGGAGAGGTAGATGTGACAAATTGGATTGTGCTTCCTCATCTAAAGTGTAGTTTTCATTTCAGCCCAATCAATTGTTGCTTCAACTGACTAGAGCCTGAAATTTCCAACCCTCCCTGTTTTTCAAGAAATGTGTTTTGATTTTTCCAACTTACCTGATAAATCACTTTCCTTATTGCTATGAGTAAAACAGTATGTTTGAAGTAGATTTGATTGAAATAAAATACATAATAATAATAAGGCCAGAGAGATGGCTTACTGGTTAGTGTGCTTGCCTGCAAAGTCTAATGACCCAGTTTCAATTCCCCAGTACCCACATATATCCAGATGCATAAAGCAGCAGATGCATCTGGAGTTCCATTGCAGAGGCTGGAGTCCCTGGTGTGCCGGTTTTGTCTGTCTCTTTCTATCTCTCTCTGCGTGAATATAAATAAATATAATATTAAAGAAATAAAAAGTTAAATTTATACTTTATAGGATGTGATTACAAATTCGCATCTATTAATGCTTATTATGACAATAACATACGTTTGATTTGAAGACTTGAACATGAAATAAATGTAAAGAATTTTGTCACCTTATACATAATTTCCCGTGTTTTTTTAATACAGTGGTAGTATTTCAGTTTCAAAGAAGTCCTAAGCTTATGAACAATTCATCAACATGGTTCTATTCTATGGGGCGAAAAATACAATAAAGTATGGAAATATCACCTATAATAGACCTCCAGGCATTTGAAACTTAGTGTAAATAATTATTAGAATGAGTATCAGTAAAACAGAGGGGTAAGAAAAAGAGTTGTGGCACATGTTGACAAATGCAATTACAGATGGTTGTGCCTAGCAAGGAAGGACAAGGAACTTTGGTGAACATATGGAAGTGTGAAGAGTTTGAATGATGGATGTAGTCTCCTACGAATGCTAATATCAGATGTGTTCCCAGTTCCAGAGTCACAGCTGAAGAGAATCAGTGAGCCAAGAAAGGAAGTATCCTTTTATGTAGACAACTTCTGCACAAAGTGATCTCCTGGAAGCTGTTGCGGTGAATTTATACACTCTAATTTTGGAAGAGAATCATGTTGAAAAGTGGGAGAGACAGAGGGGTGAGAGAGAAAGAGAGAGACAGAGAGAGAGGAGAAAGAGAGAGAAAGAACGAGTGGCAGGCTGTATTCATTTCTAAAGCAGCCTCTGATGCACCCTAAAGCCATCTTCAGCATATGAAAAATGAACTTGATCCAAGCATAGATGATTAAAATTACCCCGAAGGGTAATTTAACATTTAATTGGCGACAAGTATGTTGAAAAAGTATAATGTGAGTTTGATTTGATTGATTAATTTGTTTTTATTTTTGACACATTCAACATGTATACAGTGCATTTTGATTCCATCCCCCATTTACCCTATTTCATCCCCCTCTCCTCCCACTAAAACCCATTTAGTTTGTGTCCTACTTCATGCTTGTATTTTGTTGTTGTTTGTTAGATTGACACAATAAGTGAAATTAGGAACACTTGCATGATGATTGGTGGGAGGTTATTTACCACAAAATGAGAAACCCACCAGTAGCTATACGATTCCTCTCTCCCAGAAAAATTCAGTAGCCACCAACTGCTGGGAGGTGCCGGGTTTCATGAATCCATCCATCATCCATGATGAAATACTGACTGGCTTAATCTCAGGCATGGAACCACATCTGCTATGAGTTCACGAATGTCACAGAATTGTTGTATCCAGAAGATAGCATTTAGAACCCCAATCCCCTTCTAAATATCTATGCTTGTTCCCGTAGATTGGTACTTCTCGCAACATCAAACACAGAAATTTCTTTATGCAAATACTGAGATAGATGAATAGCTGGCAAAGTTTCTAAGAATAACTGACGAGTGTGTGTTCAGCCCTATAAGAAAAAACAGCTAAATCACACCTCTATGGCTTGTGAGGGGAGGCAGAAAAAAAGGAAGAAAATGTATTTTTAATGAAGATGAAAGGGGTAATCATAGATCTATCCCCATATGATGAAAGGGCTAATCATAGATCTTTCCCTATTTTGGTAAATATATATATATATATATATATATATATATATATATATTCAATGTAAAAATAAATGTAAATAGAATCTCTGAAAATTTAATGGAATGGAATAATGCAGAAGGATAATTTCCTGAGGAAAGGGAATCAGAAGTAGGGACTAGAGGGGCTGGAGAAATGGTTCAGTGTTTAAAGGCACCCATGTAAAGCTACATGCAAAAAGGGCCATATGCATCTGACAATCATTTGCAGCAGTAATAGGCACTGGCACTCTCACCACACACATTCAAATAAATATTTTTTAAATAAAGTAGGGACTAGTGATATTAAGAAAATTATATTGAGTATATTTATTTGACCCCTATCTCATTCACAAAGGAGAAAAAAAGGAAAGTCTGGAATACATATAAATTTTATAACCTACCACTGGTAGGGGCTTAGGATTAGATGAGAAAAACAGGGTTTTATTTATTCTGAGAATATCAAATTGAACTGGAGGATTTTAAATGAACTGTAGGAAATTCAAAGCAACAGCTAAAATGAATGACTAAGGAACAAGAAGATCTCAATCTGCATCAAGCTGAAAGAACAAAATATACAGTTTAGCTCTGTGCTAATGAAAGGAGAGAAAGATAACACTAAAAATAACTGAATTGTATAAGCTTTGAGGCAGCAAAAGAGTTTTGGCACAAATGTTTCGATCCAGACAAAAAGAGACTTAATTACACAAAGAGAAGACTGTTTACTATGAGGAAAAGTGTCTTGAGATTAAGTGAATGTTGCTAAATGGGGAAACATTGGAGAAACAGTAAACAAGGATGTTCTCCTGATGCTTTAAGTAACTCAAATAAGACAAGATGCTGGAAAATCCATTAAAGGATAAATATCCCTCTGGTCCTAAGGAGATAGATGTACATCAACATGGGGAGATTTTCAGGGTGGGCACAGCACCAGAACACAGTTTGTAGAGTCAGGATTGGGGACCTTGTCCTGGAAACATTGGTGTAGTCTTGCACAATATACTTTTCTCCTCATTACATGGCTTCCTTTCTAGTCATTTCACTTCAGGGAATGTGGGGGAGAATGATTTCATTGCTACTTAAAGGATTTGATTAACAAAATCCACTGAAATTACTGAGTTAATGTAAACTAACCTGTAGAGAATTAAGGATGGCCTCAAGATCATCAGTGAAGAAAGGAACACTGGTAGCCTTTGTGAAACTAGTGGGTACATGGTTTAGGGAAAGCAATGTGTTAGGTTTAAGTACATTATAACTAAGATTATAATAAATGTCATATATATTAGGAGTGTATTATGATTCAGAGGGTATCCAAGATATACTTAAGGTGAAAGGAAACATGTACTATGAATAAATCTGCACTTGCTTTTCTTTCTTTGACCTAATATTCAGCTATTCTTCCTCTTTTTATAATATGATGTTTGGGGTTGAGGTTTAGCTCAGTGGAAGAGCCCTTGCCTAGCTGGTATACCCAATCATGGACATAAATTCAGCCCTAATATACAGTCAGCACCTATAAAATGCCAGAGAGCAATGATAAAGGGCTATATTTTGGTAAAAGGACAGACCCAATCAGTGGAAATTTTATTGAAGCCAAGGAATATAATAGTCTGCCTGCTTCATACCCACTGACTATCATGTGTGTCCTATTCTCTCCTGAATTACTCTCAACTGCAAACCAGGGCAGAAGGGAACCCTGAGTTGCCCTTACTAAAAGGAAATGAACAGGACACAAAGCATAGTGGAAAAGAATGAAGAGTGGATCTGAAAGGACAGATGGAGAAAATTTAAACATTAAACAGAACTTTTGTCCTTCATTTTAATCTAGAATGCTGAGTTTGGTGCCCTGTAAATAAAACCAATTTGTTTCAAAAACCTAGTAATAATACTACCAAAGAGTTGGTAAAATAAACATAATTCATGCACAAGTCCTGATACAATGACCAAGACATTGTATGAGTGGATGGATGATACATGTGCTGATTAATCGGTAGGAAGATGGATGATTCCATTCAATTTATTGTTTTAAATAACTTTTTTGCAATACCTATGTCTGATTATGAGGTCTCTCTTTCCCTTTTACGCACGCAAACAAGCAAACTCTGTGGGCAAAATGCTATAATAATCTGTTGTAGTGAAGCTGCTACATGCTACTTCTTTATTTAGAATTTGAATGAGATGTAGGTATTGTAATTACTCAAAGATAGTGGTGACTCCAGAAGTCCTTTCCTTTTCCTCAACCTTGAGTGCACCTTAGAATAGTCAGGGAATATTTTCAATTGAGGTGCTTGGACAAAGTCTACTTAAAACAGAATATCTTTAAGTAGAACCAAGGTTGCCCTGTTTCTAAAAGTTCCAAAGTACAGTCAAATTGACAAAGTACTGATTTAGCTTTTCTCCTTGAGACCTATAAAACCCACAATAATTCTGGTCGTCTTTCTTTTTAACATTTTAATGGAAACTAAATACTAGCTTACTGATAGTGTTAAATATGATAAAGATTATTATTTTATTAAGACTGATGTCTGGGAAAATTGTACTTATAAAAACATAACAGCTCATAAAGTAAACTGTGATAGTCTAGATTATTTGTTGGCTTCAACTTTAATTTCTGTCTTTATCAGTATTCCAAGGAGCACAGAGCTTTTAGGAAGGCACTAGAGAGGAACACTTTATACTCTCTCCCTGATAAATGAAAGGATTCATTTCCTCTCAGACAAGTTGCTAACAAACAATTATTTTGAAGCAACTGAAATGTTTCCACCTATTCATTTCCCAGGCCTCATTGAGCATCATTAGGACTCTAGTTACTACCAATCCAAGTTACTGTGGAATTAGTCAATTATATAAAATTTATTTTAAAATATCAGTAAGGATTGTTTTCTGTTAAACTGTGCATGGAGTTTTCAATAGTGGGAAAAAAGGAAAAAGTCTTTCCAGAATCATAATATAATTTTGAAACAGTCCATAGATCAAGTAATATGACATTTCCTATGATGGGTAATTATTTTATCTACATAATAATAAATAATTCTATAAAAGCTGAAAATTTGTTTAGAACATCTACCACAAGAAAGAAAACAAGTTGTTGTTACTGGGAAAACATGGCTATATTTAATCTAAGAAAAAACAAACATTAGTTACAGAGCAGAGAGTTTCCAGCACTCATGAGATGGGTTATTGGTGATTTTTATATTAATCATAGTGTCTTCTATAAGCATATACACTTTGTCATCAATAGTCCATTAGCAGTTATGTATATGAGTTCTGAAATACTGTGTTATTTTATTATGTTATCAATAATTTTTCTTATTTTGCTTTAATGTTATACTCACTAAATAACCAACTAATCATAACTTCACTTCTAATTTAGGAGGCTTTATTTGTGTGTTTGTAGGAGCCAAAGTGCAATGTACAGAAAAAAAAATTGAACCCAAGTAGGTCCTAAAGTTGCTTTAGTATGGAGTACAATGTGTGTAATCCTGTGTTGTATATTGACAAATCCAAGAAGTTCATTCAGGAAGAAGATGACCTGCCTGAGGTACTGTCTACATAAGTTCTACTATCACTCCTAATGTTTTCAAAGGCTACATTTATTCAATTTCTGCAGATTCCAAAACACATAAGCATGAGAAGTGTTCTAAAATGGTTTGAATATTTTTTCCTTTTATTGATCACATTTAACATGAAAATTTGACATGTGCACAAGGCCAGCTTCATCAGCATGAAACCTGTTTTGTTACATAGGCCTCTTCACCCAGACGGTCACATCCTCAGAGGAATTCTCTACTGGTATACTCATACAATTCTTGAAATAATTGTATCATTCGAACAGTGTTATGTTATGTGAGGTTATGTTAAGGTTATGTGAGGCAGTATCATGCATGCCAGCAGAGGAGGGAACTGTCATAGATGTGCCAACCATTTATCAATATTCTATTCATATTTTTAATACCTAATGTCTGAAGACTGCAGAATTTCTCTGGAATCATGATAGAGATGAAGCAAGTGAAAGAGAAGAATATAACATCTATGACTGAGTGCATAAATACCTCACCAATGTCATGCATTCAAATGCTTACTTTGAATAAACAGAGCAGAAAATGACATTTTACCAAGAACTAATGACCAGACAAAACTAATCCTACTTTTCTTACTTGAAACCTTGCTGTGTATTCAACCACTTACATTGACAATGATAATGCAAAAGGAAAGAGAAAGACGAGGCACTTTCCTTTAGCTTTGTGCCCTTCTGTACTTATATGTAAGCCAAAGGTCACTTTGTCAATAAAATGAGCACAAGTGAGGATTGGTGTATAAAAAACTGCTAAATTATTGTAGTGCAGTATTTCCACAATTCTTATAAGAAACACACACACATGACTAAGGTATAAAATATGATTTTTTAAAATTTCAATATTTCTGGTAATTAGTTAAATACATTTTAATTTAAAATGGCATTAACCAACATAAAGATATACAGTAAAATTTACAATGAATTTTACACATTTTATTTTTAATTACAGTGGCCTTAGCTAGTCAGAAACACAGTGACAAATGTTGAAAGAAACGGAGGAAGAAAGAAGAAAACATTTAAAGAATGAAACTGGTTTCATAAAGAGCAGTTAGCTGCTTGTGGATTCTGTTTTAAATGTTTAAATGTGCTGTAATTTGGAGGCAATTTTTGGTTTACTTTCCCATTAACTGACAGTAAAAGTGTTTCACAGTATAGTCTCCTTATGAGGGTGATTTTGGTACGGAGATCATAAATGACACTATGCTAGTCCTTTGAGGTAGCACTGATTTCCCAGAAAAGAGGCCATCAAAATATTTCCTTTCCTCAATACCTTATTCATATTGATTTTTTTCTGAGACATAGATATCCTCTTACTTCCACCTTCTCGGCACTGGGTTCCAAATGCCTGCCACCACACCTGACATCTTGATGTGAGATTTGAAGATCAAACTCAAATCCTCATGCTTGTGAGGCAAGTACATTACCAACAGAGCCTTCTCCCCATCCCCTGAAAGTTCCATTTTTTATTTAATAAGTATTAAATAATTCATATGTATCCTTGGAGAAAATATGTACATTTAATGTTATTATACTTTTAGAACATTTTTGGGTATAAATATATTTCTGGCCAATATTTTAGTTTGCACAAAAATGAACATGAATAGTTTATCAGACTGTGAAATTTTTTATTATTTACATTATGAGATAATCCATGAGACAAAAATTTAAAGAAATTAAGTGGCTCCTTAATTCAGTAATTTAAAGAGATCTCCTTAGGAATATTCAGTCAGATCTCAGGAATAATTTGTGCAGTTACATTTTGACATGAAAGGGAACTAACATTAGGTATGAATGAGTATACAGTGAGATAATTTGATGTGTAAGAAGTGCTCCTAAATAATATTTGAGCAAGAGAAATATCAGTACAGCCATATATATCTGTGTATCTAATTATGGATAATAAAGAAAAAAAACAATAAAAATGCTTTCAGATTCTCTGTCCTAGGAGTGCAGTGAAGAGGTCCATCTCAACACTGCTTCTGAAAGCTTTTGACACAAGAAAGAACCTGAAATCAGGAATAGCATGATTCCTCATAAGCTTATCAATCTTAGATTCTTTTTTATTCACGTATGTGCCTAAAATTCAAGTCAATGTTTTGATTTTGGATGGTGTTATGTTTAGATTACTAATGCATGGTATAAGAAGTGAAGTGATCAAGTGAAAATTGTGTCAGGGTTAAGTTTATATACTGTAATCATATGAGACAACCACTAAAGGACTTAACTCTACTAAAGCAGTTGTAATGGAAGTCATTGAAAAGTATCACAGGCAATACAAGAGAGGCTTTTTTTCCCTTTGTCATTCATGCTTCACATACTGATTAAATGTTTGTCATAGTGCTCGCTTCGGCAGCACATATACTAAAATTGGAACGATACAGAGAAGATTAGCATGGCCCCTGCGCAAGGATGACACGCAAATTCGTGAAGCGTTCCATATTTTTCTTTGAAAAAGTTAATAAGATTGACACACCTCTGGCCAATCTAATCAAACAAAGAAATGAGAAATCCCAAATCAACAAAATCAGAAAGGACAACGGTGAGATCACAACAGATCCAAAAGACATTGGAAGAATTATCAGGTCATACTTCCAAAACCTCTACTCCACAAAATTAGAGAACCTGGAAGAAATGGACAGGT
>PVHP010017202.1:0-34741 GCA_004024765.1 Zapus hudsonius
TCTCTCTCTCTCTCTCTCTCTCTCTCTCTCTCTCTCTCTCTCTCTCTCTCTCTCTGCTTGAAAATGAATAAATAAAATATTTTTTTAAAAAAGAAAACTAAGGTAATAATGGACAATTGCACGATGTATAAGTATTTTCAGTGCTTCTTAAATAATAATGCAAGGTCTGTGTATTCAAGTTAAATAAAAACCAGATGATAAGCTTAAATAAAAAATTTAACCATGTAGCATATAGACTTTCCAGTAATGTTTCTTACATGTTATTTTCACGTAATGACCAGAATAAGTATTGCTTATAGACAGAGGACTCTGCTGGCTGCATGGAAAACATGCCCTCATCTGCCCTGTGCATGGAGGACTTCCAGCTCTTCCTGGAGAGTTGTAGATCTTGGCCTAGCAAGGACCTGGGGGAAGATGGGAACAGACTTTTGCATCTGATTTCAACTCCAACAGGTGGGGCTTTTGGAGAGGGTTCTCTGGACGTGAGCAGGTTTCTACCTGGTTTCCACTGTTTCATGTCAGGAGCAAAAGGGGAAAATCTGGGAAAAATCACAGACTTATTCTAACTCCTCAGGTGATATTGATAGGTAGTCACCAGTTAGGCCTCAGGCCCAGAAGAGCAGGAGGGCAGAGGACGCAGGTGTGGCTGCTCTTCTGCTCAGCCTTAACTGTTGGCAGTTTGGCTGCAGTAGGTGTGAACCGTTCCTTCTACTTCACTCCCTCTTTTTGATTATGTGAGGAACTCGGAGACAAAACCAGCCAAGGTTGGCTCTGCTCTGCGGTGATTTGACATGGGGCCATGTAGGAAACTAAGGAGTCTTCAAGGGACACAGTTACTGCACAAGATGTGTAGATCTCCTTGTATTTCTTTTGAACTTTGTGACGGTATTAAGTACCCTTAGGATTTTGAAGGACCTTTGATAGAAACAATGTCTTTAGTCTGATTTGATTTGGGAATGGTTTAAGAAGCATGTTAGGGATGTGTTCACACTGGATGACACCTAGCACAGCAGATCATTAATGTGAGGGTGTTAGTTTGTAATGTTTTTGAGAGGTACTTGAATTGTTAATTTGTTTTTTCTCCAGGGCTGGGGGGTTGAACTAAGTGCTGACCACTTAGCTATACCCATTCCCTCTGTAGTTTAAATTCTTGAAGTCTCATTTTAATTCTGTGTAATGTCAAACTTGTATTATATATAAGGGTCAAATGGTTTGTTCCTTACATTTTTTGGGGGGGACGGTTTGAGGTAGGGTCTCACTCTAGCCCAGGCTGACCTGGAGTTTAGGGTAGCCTTGAACTCATGGCAACCCTCCTACCTCTGCCTGCCAAGTGCTGGGATTAAAGGCGTACATCACCATGCCTGGCTGTTCTTTCCAGCTTTGAGTCATTACTTTTATCTAATTGCTATTGAGCTAAAAAGCCCTTGGCCTTTTGAGTAGATAGAACTAGTAATACATTTTTCCAAGATCAGCTTTCCTTTTAAGTTTTTCTTTATTGTTTATCTCACATCTGTCTTTTTCTTTCAGACTGAAAAATTTTGATTCCTAATAAAAATTATTTGCTCTAACCATCAGTGAACATAAGTCACTTTAGAATTACAACAGTGTTTGTGAGATTTTGCTTACGTTCTCTTTGCCCTGGAGTATATTCATTAAAGAGATTTACAGGCAGAGTCCCATGCTCAACAGTTACTTGAGACAATTATTTCTCTATCAATTTGTTATGAAGATTAAATCATAGGGACTGGTCACCCCCACCCCACCTCCACCCCCCAGACTGAAATTTTTGTTTCTGTTGTCTTTTGGAATGGTGGGGGAAGGAACTCTGTGTTCTTTTTTCTTTCTTCTCTAAATCCCTTTCCATGGTCTTCCAGCCCCATGCTCACAACCCATATGGGCTCTCAGACCCTGAGGGTGGATCCATTTCCCTTCCCATGGTTCCATCCTTCCCTGAATCAATGTCATAATTTAACAATTATCCTTCTCCGTCTGTTTTATCCTGATTTTTTTTTTTTTTTTGGTAAAACAGACACTAGCTCAGAGTTTAAAGTTTAAGAATCTTTCTTGAACCCAAAAACCCTTTTATAGGAGGGGAGGCAAAGCATGTGCTAAGCATTCTTGGGTTAATACAAGCTGCACATATATGTGTACATTTCAATGCCCAATGGAGAGGAAATGGTATTTATATTGATGTTTCACTTCTTCATTGTCGTGTTCTTCACTTCTTCGTGTTGTGGTGATGGGGAGAGTTGCATCAATTTCAGCCCTCTCCTAAGCCAGTGGTCTGTCCTAGTCCTTGGTCTTTATTGCACTCACATAAGATAGTGATGAGACAGTGGATTTTGAAAGTTTAGTTGTTGGATCAGCAGGGGTATCAGATACCTAACAACTTGTTACAAAGATAGTGTCTCAGGTTACATCCCAGAAACTCACAGTGGAGTCTTCTAGGGGATTCTGATGTACACTCAAGGTTGAAGGGATGTCCCCTAGCTTACTGGAACCACCCCTTCCCTGTGATTGAAACATTCTAGCCCAGAGACCAATGTCTTTGCAGGGATTGCTGAAACCAGATTGTTTGTTCCCAATTTACTGTGCTTGGGAAAATAGTAACAACATAGCCAGCAGATTCTAGAGAGGCGTTTTAAGTAAACTGATTTACTCTGAACCATTTTTGTCATTTCTAACATTTGTTTTTAGCAAATACGAGACTTCCTTTTAGTATTATGATTATGATTGGTGATTGTGGCCTATTCTGGGAAAAGGAAAATACTCTGTATGTGGGGAGGTGGTGATCATGCTGGGGCAGAGAGGACCAGTTGGCAGCTCTTACTGAGTATCTCCCAAGGTGATAGCAATGTGCTTGGATGAAGATGCAGCCGCACAACAGCCAGATAGAAATCTAGAGCCACAAAAAAGCATTGAATGCAAAGCAGTAGACTTTATTTCGGATAGCGATTTGAGTGCCTCCCGAGCTAAGTGCACTGATGGCAATATGAGGGCAGAAGAAGCTTGCGTCAGTTGGTGAAGCAAGGCTGGGTGCAGCTAGAGTGGAACATGATGAACATGGTTAGTGCAGCTCGGTCCAGGCACCTGCTCTACTGTGGTTCTGACAGGTACTGGTAGGGATCCTTCAGGATCCTGAGAATGGGTTCCCACCAGTGAGACTATTCATGAGTTTCCACCCCTCGCCAGCATGTAACATGCTCTTCACCTGCATATTCTCTCTCACTTTTACCTTCTACTTTTATATAACTTTTCACCACCTTTAGGCCAGGGTCTTGCTGTATTATCTAGGCTGTCCTCAAACTTAGAATCCTACCGACTCAGCCTCCCCAACAGTTGGGAATCATAGGCATGTACCACACCATTCCTGGTTTATCTTATAGTTCTACTTTTTATTTTTTAATAATATTGTTTTATTTTTCATCTTTGTGTAAAGCTTACTTTATTTTAATTTAAAACTTTTAAAAACAGCACACACAACAGTAGGCTTCATGATGGTAGTTTCATACAGAATTTCTTTGTGTCGCTTCTCCTCTCCCTTGTTCTCGCCGTTCCTTGACCCACTTATACCCACACTGCACAGCTTTCTTTCCACCTTCAAGTCACTTGTGCTCTTCGGTCCTTGTTCCCCTTCCTCTGCACCTCACTTCCTTCCTCCTCATCTCCTTTCTAGTCTCTTAGCCTTACATTCACCCCACTTACATACTTTCATATAGGCATTATAAGCCTGGACCCACATATGAGAGAATATGTGCATTTTTTTTGCATTAGAATACCTTGTTTAATATACTTTCCAGATCTATCAGTTTTCCTCCAAATTTCATTTTTCTTTACAGTGTAATAAAATCCCATTATGTATGTATACCTTGGTTTTATTATCCACTCCTTGGCTGGTTCCATTTCCTAGCTAGCTGTTGTGAATAGCTCACCAATAAGCATGGCTATGTAGGCATCTCAGGTAGGGTGAAGAGCCCAGGAATGGCAGGGTTGCACGCAGTGCTTCTCTTCTTAGGTTTTTGAAAAGCGCCATACTGATTTCCATGATGGTTGTGCCTGCAGTGATAAGGGATCCTCTTGCAAGCATCCTGCCATGCATTTATTGTCTCTGGCTTACTCCCTGCCCTTTCTCCCATCTTTCTTTCCTCCCTCCCCACTTCCTATGTGTGCATACATGTATGTAAATGTTTGTATGCATGTGGACTCACATGTCTTTCCAGCAGCCATTTTGACTGTAGCTTAATGGAATCCCCAAGTAACTTTAATTTGCATTTCTGTGGTGGCTAAATATGGTGAACACTTTTAAAAGTACTTATTAGTCACTTAAGCATCTTCTGAGAGCTTTCTGTTCATTTCATTAGTCTTTTGTTGATTGAAAGATTTTTTTTTTGGTGGTTAATTTGTATAGTTCTTTTTATATAAAACTAACAAAGATTTAGTAGGCTGTCTGTTCACTCTTCTGATAGTATTTCCTTTGCTGTGAAGATGCTTTCAAATTTTATGCAGTGTCATTTGTCAATTTTGGGGCTAACTTCCTATACTATTGGTGTTTTATTCAGAAAGTTTTTACCTGTACCTACCTTGAACTGTGTTCCCTATGTTTCCTCTAATAATTTAGCATTTCGGGTTTTAAATTAAGGTATCTGATCCAGTTTGAATTGATTTTTTTTATGCAAGATGAGAAATCTATTTTCATTTTACTGGTGAGTATTCATTTTTTTCAACATCATTTGTTGAATAGTCTTTTGGCAATATGTTTTTGGTACCTTTTTCAAAAATAGGTGTCAGTAGCTGTGTGGGTTTATTTCTGGGACCTCTACTCTGTCCATTGGTCTACATGTATATTTTTGTGCCAGTAACATGTTGTCTTTGTCACTATGGCTTTGTAGCACAACTTCAGGCAAGATACTCTGATACCTCTAGCAGTGTTCTTTCTGGCTGGTTGATTTTGTGCCTTGAAGGATCCCCTGCTTGTTCATGCTGTTGGTAACCATTATCTACCAGTAGCTCGAATAGCCTTTTTGAACTTAAGTAATTCAGTGAGACGTTTATATTAATTTCCTTCTGGCTTTGATGTTTGCCCTTTCAAGGTTGTAAACTTCAACAACTTTAAGTTTGAAACTGCTTCTTTTGTCAAATTTTAAAATTTAAAATTTTGTCAAATTTTAGCACAAAGTATAGTATTAAGTAGAAAGATCAACTATTGAATGTACACAGTTTGTAACATCAGGACTATGAGGGCTGGCTTCCTTCTTAGTTTCAATGGATCTCTGGATATCTCCAGCAATAGGGTCTTGACCACTTAGCTCTGGTTGGTAATTAAGTGCTTTGGCAATGGCCTGCATTGTTTTTGGGACTTCATGGGTCTTCCAGATTATCAGCTCACTGGAGGTGGGGTGCGGGGGAGGGAGAGTAACTCAGTTCTGGCACTAGGATTTACCTATGATTTTAGGAGTAAGCTTTCTGCCCGCACTGCAGGGTACTTCTTTCTACCCAGACTATCTATCCCCTACCTCTTTGTAAGAGTATTAGCTAACCAGGAAGGTTTCTGTGATACTGATTCTTGCTGTTATTAGTCTTGTGTATTTCCCCCCTATTACCCTCACCTCCCCCCCAAGACCCTTCCACCCCCTGTATCTGTCCCTTCACTTGCCTATCAAGTATCCCCTCCTCTCATCCTCCCCCTTTCACTCTTTCCTAGCCTCATTCCAGTTGCTTGCCAATACTACAGATGCTTACTGCAACTTACCAACAATTTAAGCTGTTCCATGTTAGTAACCATGTATGAGAGGGAACATTGCAGCCACTGTTTTTCTATGTAATCTTTCTTAGAATGATTTTTCCCAAGTCCATCCATTTTCCTGCAGATTTCACTATTTACTGAGTAGAATTCCGTTGTGTATATGCATCACATCTTCATTATCCATTCATCAGTCTATGGACATTTGGGCTGATTCTAATTTGTAGCTATTGTGAATGGAGAAGCAACAAAGATGGCTGAGCAAGTGTCTCGTAAAGTGGAATCTTTAGGGTATATGCCCAGGGGTGGTATAGCTGGGTCAAATGGTAGATAAACTTTCAGATTTTGAGGAGCCTCCATACTGATTTCCATAGTGGCTGCACAAGTTTATACTCCCACCAGCAGTGGGTGAGGGTTCCTCTTTCCCCAAATCTTCACCAGCATTTGTTGTCATTTAATTTTTTGATGATAGCCATTTCTGACTGATGTGAGATAGAATCTCAAAATTGTTCTAATTTGCATTTCCATGATGGCTAAAGATGTTGATCAGCTAACTCTTTAGGCCATTTGTGTTTCTTCCTTTGAGGACTCTGTTTAATTCCCTGCCCCATTTTTAGGGGGTCAGATGCTTGATTTGTGTGTGTGTGTGTGTGTGTGTGTGTGTGTGTGTGTGTTGTTTAGTTTTTGAGTTTTTTTGTAGATTATGTCAGACATAATAGCTGGTGAAGATTTTCTCCCATTCAGGTTGTCTATTGATTGTATTGATGGTTTGCTTACCCGTACAATAGCTTTCTAATTTCATGAGGTCCCAGTGATTGGGCTATTGGGGTCTTGTTCAGAAAGTCTTTCCCTATGCCTGTATCTTGGAGTATTCTCCCTATTTTCTTCTTCTAGTTGTGCTAGTTCATGGCTTATATTGTGATCCTTGATCCACTTGCAGTTTATTTTTGTGCATGATAAAAGGATCTAGATTCATTCTTCCAGCAACATTTTTTGAAAATGCTTTTTTTTTCTCTGTTGTGCATTTTTGGCCTGCTTGTCAAAGATCATGAAGCTGTAGTTACTAGAACTTTTATGTGGATCTTCTATTCCATTGCTCTATGGGTCTGTTTGCATGTCAGTGCTAGTGCCGGTACCATGCATTTTTACTTATTTATTTTTTAAATTGCTATGCCTTTGTGGTATATCTTCAGTCAGTTATGGTGAGGCCACCAGTAGTATTCATTTTGCTGAAGATTTATTTGGCTATCCAAGGCCATTGTGAGAAGCAGTTACTCTTAATAAATAGAAGTTACTATGAAAGGATGTTCCATGTACTTGTTAATAAGCACACTTTTGTTTTAGTACTTTATGAGTCATATTCTTTTGTCAGTAAAATAGTTGAATAAAAATCACCAAAATATTTTGTACAACAAAAATTCTTGCTTTTTTAAAAAAATACATAATGTCCTTTTATCTTCCCATCTCCCCTCCCCACCATCTTTTTAGAGTTGAAACAAGAAGATCCTAAGCGAAGTCAACATATTGAAAACATGCATTCAATGAAGTCTGGAGAAATCTAAGCACAGACTTCCCAGAGCCTTTTCCTGGTGGAGACACACAGGGCATGCTTATTTCTTCCAAAGACATGTGAATTATGTGCTAGAGAAGCTTGCTAGATAATCAGACCTTGAGTTTTTCTTGGAGCTGATTGTGTAAGCAGCTTCTGCTTGTCTTATAAAATTTGAAAAATATCAGAATCCTGGGAGGAATGTAAGTCTTTAGTATAAAGCTCATTGTATGGAGACACTAGGCACAGTGGTGACTGGGTGTGGTAGAAGCCCAGGCTGACCTGGAACTCATTCTTTAGCCCCAGAATGGCCTTGAACTCAAGGTGATAATCCTACCTGGAACTAAAGGACTATACCACTATTCCAGGCCAGAATTTGTTCCTTAATATTCCTGAAAATTTATAATTTATTTCTCCAAATAATTTAGGATGCTACTCTAAGTGAAATTAACTACTGTGAGATTTTGGCTGTATGCTCTAGATTAACCTTATTTTCTTTCCTTCTGGTTTTGAGGTTTGCCTTTTCAAGGTTGTAAATTTCAAGAACTTTAAGTTTGGAACTGCTTCTTTTTGTCAGATTTTAGCCCAAAGTGTAGTATTAAGTAGAAAGATCAACTATTGAACATACACAGTTTGTAACATCTATGCACAGACAGCCCTTCTGTATACTGCTGTTAGATTCAAAGGGGAGCTTCCAGTTTACTCTGAATCTGGCAGAAAAAGAGGTTTTTTTTCATGTATCTCTGACAGATTTTGTTTTGTTTTATTGTTAGCTTGGTTTGTCTAGGTTTGAGACTGAATGTAATTTTGCTGGCCTGTGAGTTTTCCTTTTTCATTCTGTATGCCATGTATGGATTTGAATTTCTTTGATGCTGGTTTTCCCAGGGTGGCTCTTCCTGTTAGATTTGCCTGAGCATTACTTGGACAGTCTTTACCTCATCCTCCCGAGTAAGCAACTGTTGCACTGTCTTTGTGCTCTAGAGTCTGTGAGTGTTGGACCATCATCAGTGTGTTTCATTTGTGTCCATCTCTGTCCTGTGCTTGCTCTGAAGTGGTCCCTCAGTTTGCACGTGCAAAATATAATGGATGGACAGCTGGACACACTCTTCAAAGGCTCACAAGGAAAATGGCATAAACTCTTTAGGTAATGGCCAATGATAAATGTGACAGTTTGTATTGCTGATCGGATTACAACACGATATCTTTTCTGCTTATGACTTTTAAGTTGGTAAATGATCTTTCGTTGTCTTTATTGGCAATATTTAGTTGAGCGTGTAAACGAATTGGTTTAAATTTAGTCTATAAATCAGTATGCACCTTTGTGGGAAGAGACACGATTTGGGAGACTGTGTGTCCATGAATGTGGACATATGTGCAAGGTGGGTGGGGAGGTGGTGGGCTTCCTTTAGTGCAAAAATCTGGTTCCCCTGTTCTCTGAATACAGAGTAATGGAGTAGTTGGTGCTCCTCTTTCTGACAAGTGTTTCTCTTCCTTGTCTTTGTGAGAACTCCAGTGTTTCAACAATTGTTCGGATTTGGCAAGTCTCAGGAAACTCCGGGCAAATTGCTTCATGGTCATTCAAAGTGCTGGGAGGTAATAATCTTGGGAGAGGGAGGACTGCCTTGTTCTTCAGGTAATGGCATCACTTGATTGTTGGCAGACAAAAGGTAGCTTCTGAGGCCCTTCTCCAAGAGCTTTTGTTATAATTCCTGCTTGTCTGCCTCCTCATTGTGTTCCCTTGACTCCAGATTAGTGGGGGGAAGACTGGGTTAAGGAACATATTCTCAAATTAATGAGCTGTTTTAGACTAAAATGACATCACAGCTTTGAGAATTGTGTATAGTAGACTTGCCCTAAATTTTAATGTGATGATTAATATCCAAGGAGTGTGTAATCACTTACCTCTCTAGTGATCTAAAGAAGAAATCAACATCTTTGCTTTAAATAATTTATATGCGGCTTTCTTGAAGTACTCTTCATAAGGAAATAGGATCATTAAAGCAGAAGGTTTAAGATTGGATAGCACCATGTTATTTTTTTCACAATTTGTGGAAGTTTTTTATTTTTATTTGTTTATTTAAATTGGATAATGTTAATTCTGTATTACTGTCTTTCACCATACCATTAGGGCTGCATTTTCTGGGACAAAACCTTTTTATTTCTATATACAGCAATATTTTTCATTTTAAACAGTAGTCTTGTATATCTTTTAAAATGATATTTAAAAGAAAATTATTTTAAATAAAGTATGCATACTGCTCAGTGTTATCGGTGATGTGTTTAGGACTTATGCCGGATTGCATTCAGGAGTACTGCAGCAGAGTGAGAGCCCATGGCGACAGTGTTGCCCAGGGAAATGCTGTTGAAGAATAGGATGGTCTTATTCCTAGTTGAATCACAGACTGAATGTAAATAGTTACTTTCCCTGCCAGTTGTTTAGGTGTCTATGGTTATTGGACCCAGTCATTATTCATTGTTAGGATAGATGTAACAGTAATGGATCTAACCTAACCAGCACTTGGGGAGAAGATAGTTTGCACTGGGACTGACTACTTTGACCTGTAACAGCCTTCTTTGGACCTGTTATCTCATTGCAGCAGTAAATTGATAAGCTGTTATGTGGATTGACTGCCCACTGCTGTTAGCAGGAAGGTGATGCCAGGGTTTTATGTCAAAGTAAGTTCACCAGGGCTAAATTTTACAAAAAAGGCTGCTTCAAGGACATTTTTATGTTCGTGATTATATTAACTGCTTAGTTTATGAAGCCAAACATAATTGTAGTTATTTTATAAAGATCATGATAAGTACTTTCTATGGGCTAGGCACTGTGAAGATGTTTGCATGCTACCTAATTTTATCATTCAACAGCTTGGATTGTGCCTCACCTGCTATATAAATGGATAAGTGCCCAACCAGGTATTATTATCTTCCTCCTGCATGTAAGGAAGCTGAGCTGAGGGATTGTCATGTTAGTTTTAAAGCAAACACAACGTTGATCTATGCAGTAGAGTTTCGGGTGGCAGGTGCTCTACAGGGTAATGATATAAACACGGTCTCCCATCTTCCCAGAACTTTTTGTAATGAGTGTTGATTTCTGCTCACTTGACCGGACTTTCCTGAGGAGGATCACTTACACAGTCAGCTCGAACTGAGTGTCCTGGTCTGGTTTAGTGCAAAACTACCCCTTTGCATGCATGACTTAGTATGATGCAGACGGTGGCCCTATAAAGTGAGATCCCTCATGGGCTTGACAAATGGAGAAGCTTCTACTGGAACATTGAATGTTTTGATTCTGGACTTCTCTGATTGTCTCCCTTCAAATGACTAGATATGCTTCTTAGTAGAGGAAAGACATTTTAAGTTACTTTTCTAGCTAGGATGGAAAAACCGGGAGGCGATGTTTACTTAATTGAAGGCATCATTACAGGCACCATCCTGTAATTTTCCCACATGCCACAGTAGTATGAAATGAGTCACACAGATTTAAGAAGCAGTAAAACAGTTGGAGTAGACTGCATACATGCTAACCTACACATTCCAATTTCAAAACATTTATTTATTTATTTGTATTTATTTGAAAGACAGAGAAAACGATTGGGCATGCCAGGGCCTCTTGCTGCTGCAAACGAACTCCAGACACACACGCCATTCTGTATATCTGTCTTTACATGGGTACTGGGAATTTGAACCTGAGCCAGTAGGCTTTGCAGGCAAGTGCCTTTAGCCGCTGAACCATCTCTGCAGCCTCTCCCCCCAAACTTATGCGGGTGTTGGGAATCAAATTCAGGCTTTGCAGGCAAGCACCTTTAACTAACTGAGCCATCTCCTTAGCCCTACCTCACTTTCCACAGAGAATGAGAGTGGATACAGTATGATGATGCCAAATGTATTTTCATATCCAATTTTCGTCCATGAATCTTCCTGAGGGAAAGAAAGGTGTCTGTCAGGAAGTAGAATTTCTTGGTTCTGTTTTGTGTTTTTCCTAAGTGTGTGATA
The DNA here is from genome assembly GCA_004024765.1 of Zapus hudsonius. Lineage (NCBI taxonomy): Eukaryota > Metazoa > Chordata > Mammalia > Rodentia > Dipodidae > Zapus > Zapus hudsonius. The sequence goes on from PVHP010017202.1 coordinate 11,286, forward strand.
CTTAGTGGTCTTCTTGAGTCACTTCTGTAGGCATGGTTTTCATAAGTGGCAGTTCCCTGAAGGGTTTTCCAGAGACCTTTCCAGGTATGTGAACTAGTTGTATTCTTCAGTTGTATCTGACTAGACACTGCTGCTCTAGAAGGAAGAAGGGCACCCTGTACAGGCCTGCGAACTATCCAGAAGGAAGAACTTTTGAATGCAGCAAGATGGCAGTGGGCACGTTTCCTTGCTGGCATCCCAGAACATTTCTGTTGCCCTGTGAGAAGCAAGAGAAGATGCTACTTGACTTGGTTTAACCTCATGATATTTGAAAAACTATTTTCCAGAGGAAGATTTTATTCATTTTCTCTAACAGATCCTTGTTTCATTTCTCCTTACTTTGTCACTTACCTGCTGTGGGGTATCTTGAATATATTATAAATATAAGCAGGCGTTGATGTAGCTTAAGGTGAGAAATAGAGACCTAAAGAGAAAGATGAAGGTGAAATCGGTATATATATGACCTCTGCTTGGCTACTCATATTTTAAGGTCAGAATTAGAAAAAATTTTAAAAATCACTAAGTTACTAATTGCTTCAATAAGACCTATAAATTTTGCATACATGTGTGCAGTTGTTTGTGCACAGGTATTTGAGTGCATGGGTGTAGAGGCCAGAGGTCAGCGTGTGTGTGTGTGTGTGTGTGTGTGTGTGTGTACATGTACACAGATGTGTGCACCCTTGTGCACATGTATGGAAGCCAGAAAGTACATCTGCTGTTCTCTGTTGCTCTTCCACTTTATTTCCCCAAAATAGCATCTCTCACTAAGCCTGTAGGTTTGCTGGGTTTTCGGTTAGACTGACTGACCAGCAAGCCCCTGCAACCCTCTTGCCTCAGTTTCTCTCCGTGCTGTGTTTGCAGTGTATGCTGCCACACCCAAATGTTTACATGGGTGCTGGAGATTAAGCTCAGGTACTCATGCTTTCACAGCATTACCTGTTGAGCATCCTCCCACCCCGCCCCTCTCCACCTTATTCTTTGAGACAGGGTCTCCTGCTGATCCTGGAGTTTGCCAGTTCATCCAGACCAGCTGCCAGTGAACCGTTGGAATCTGTTTCTGACTCCCCAGTGCTGGGATTATAGGCAATATCTATTGTGTGCAATTAAGATGGAACAGAACTCATTTAAATAATGCCTTTATAAAATGATATGGCTTTACACAAAGATTTTGAGTTTTTTCTAGCTTGTAATATAATATTTTTCAGAAATCTTGATTATCCCGTAGTGCTTTACACACCTATGATCCCAGAACTCAGGAGACTGAGGCCAGGAAGATTGCAATTTGCAGGCCAGCCTGTGCTACACAATGAGACTTATTCCAGTGAACAAAGCAAAATTATGATCATTCGTGAGCCATATACAATAATTGGGTCTCAGGCTCTTTCATGAGCATGTGCGATTGTTGGTTGTGTACTCCTTTGTGCCTCTGTGGGTATGAGTTCTTGCTTTTTTGTAGGCCTATTCATTCTAGTCACTCACTGTATTTCTCCATTTTTGTATGATGATGGCTATAGGTTTGTCATAAATAGCCTTTATTATGTTGATATGTTCCTTCTATTCTGCTTCTTTAGGACTTTTATCACAAAGGGATGTTGGATTTTGTCAAAAGCCTTTCCTACATCTATTAAGGTTATCATGTGATTTTTGTCCTTCAGTCTTTTATATGATGTAGTACATTTATAGATTTGTGTAGGTTGAACCATCCCTACATCTCTGGGAGAAAACCCACCTGATCAGGATGAATGATCTTTATAATGAATTCCTGTATTTTGCTGAGAATTTTTGCATCCATGTTCATTCTGGACATTCATCTATAATTTTCTTTTTCTTTGTTGTATCTTTGGTTGGAGGCTTTTTTTTCTAACTTCTTTGTTCTCATTGCTTGTTAATAGGTCTATTTAAATGGTTACCTCATCTTGATTTAATTATTTTTTGCTTTAATTTTGTTAGGTCATACATATCTAAAAATCATTCATTTCTTTCAGATTATTAATCTTAATGGAGTATATGTTCTTAAGGTTTGTCTTTAGGACTTTCTGAATTTCATTGGGCCCTTTTTATCTCTTAATTTTTATTCATTTGGGTCTCTTTTGGTCAGTTTTGCTAAAGGTTTATCAATCTTGTTTATCATTTCAAAGAACCAACTGTTTGTTTTATTGATTCTTTGGGCTTTTTTTTTTTGTTTTGTTTTTATTTCATTATTTTCTGCCCTAATGTTTATTATTTCTTTTCACTAATGTTTATTTTTTTTCTTGTACTGGTTTATGGTATGCTTGTTCTTTTCCAAGGCCTAAAGGTATAGCATTAAGTTGCTTACTTGTGACCTTTCTAAGTTCTTCATATAGACACTTAAAGCTATAAATTTCCTTCTTAGGACTGCCTTCATTGTTTCCCATAGGTTTTGGTATGTTGATGTTACACAATTTAAAAAATAACATTATTTGTGGACACCTGGTGAGTGATACAACTCATTGAAATCAGCAAAGAACCGACTTTCTAGGAGACAGAAAAGATGTAGAGAGCTCTCGAAGGACTTTGTTGTACCTAGAAGTGTCTTTGGTTGAGAGGAGGCAAAGACAAACACTTCAGGACTTTATCAGAAGAAATTCATTAATTAGGTTGCATAAAGTACATTGTATCTTTTATTGAAATGTGTGCAAAATAGTGTTTTTCTTTTCTTGAACAAGCAGTCTTGTGTGTGTGATTTTTATTTTTGTTAAGTTAGTTTTGTAATTTTCAAGTTTTTAGTTGAGGACTCATTGGTTTTTGGGGATTGAGTTAGTTTAAAGAACTTGTCACTTTTTGATCACATAATTTTAATTTTGTTCTCAAATTTATTCTGTTCTAGAATCTGTAGAGTTTTCTTTATTTATGTTTTGTTGAATGGTGATTTCAGTTGTATAACTTTTTCATTTGTTTGAATAAAAAAGTTAAATTCTTTCCTGCTTTAAGCTTTTTTGGGTGTTTGTTGCAGTCAGCTCTCTTGGTACTAGCACAGAAAACCCGACCAAAAGCAAGCTGATAGGATGAAAGGGTTGGCTTGCAGACTTGAGGGGAAGCTCCATGATGGCAGGGAAAAGGATGGCTTAAGTGGAGGCTGGACATCACCTCCTGGCCAACATCAGGTGGACAATAGCAACAGGAGTGTGTATCAAAAACTGGCAAGGGGAAGCTGGCTTTAATATACCTCTAACAAGGTTCTAGTTCCAAAATTGTCATTAGCTGGGGATCAAGCATTCAGACCACCTAAGTTTATGGAGGATACCTGCATCAAACCACTACAGTGCTTAATAATACTCTCAGATATAAGTGGATTTGCAAGTTAAAAGATGGCCTTCTTTGAAGTCATGTAAAGAAGGGCTCAATAATAGTTGGCTAAAATATGAACTAATTTTAAGAGAGATTTTTATTCTAGATATACATTCAGTTGTATATTTTGGTACTGAACCCTGCCAGAGATATTTGTACATTTCATTTCTCTTTAGTTGTCATTTGAGTGATATTTAATTCTGTATGGAAGCCAGGTGCAAAGATGATTAACTAAGAATGTTTCCAAGTTCTCTTGTAGCTTCTCTGGTTTGCCAGTTTCTCATCACATCATTATTAGCATCAGTGAAATGAAAGAGAATTTAGGTAATAAAAATGACATATTTGAGGAAAGATAAAAGGGACTGGCGATCAGCTTAGTGGTTATATAGCACTTGCCTAGCATGCTTGAGGTACTGAAAATAAATAACTAGATAATCCATAGAAATAAATATCAGAACTGAAGAGAAGTAAAAAAAACCAAACTGGCAAACAACAGTAATAATATGCCCTCTCAGTGCTCAGATGGTGAAGTAGGCAGAGCTGATCATGCTGCCTGTGAACACTGCCACTATGCAGATGCTCCCCTCCCCCATTCTCTGACAGCTAGGGGAAGCCATTGGAAACTCATCCAGCTCTAGACAAAGACCTGTTCTATGAGATTTTGATCCTGCTGGTCAGAGGCCAAAATGCTAATTGGCACCGGCTGCATTACATCACAAAGTGGTGCCTCCAGCTGCCTCACCCTTAGAGGAAACCAGAAGAGATTCTCCTTCCTCTCCACAAAGCCCCTCCCCATCCTTCAGATCCATCCTCCATTTGTGGTGATCTTGGCTCTCCTAAAGGAGACTGACACAGTATTTTGGTCTCAGGGTGTCTTTCTCTCCCTCTTCCTCCTCTCCCCTCCCCCTCCCTTTCTCCTTCCCCTTCCCTCTCCCCCCTTCTCCCTCTCTCTCTCCTTTTCCTTCTCCCTCTTCCCAGAATTCACTATGTAGCCTTAGGCTGGCCTAGAGCTCATGGTAAACCTCCTCCCTGTGCCTCCTTAGTACTGGGATAAAAGACATGCACCACCATGCCTGGCTTAGTTTGGACTCTTTTAATATGTGTGTATACATGCATGTGTATGCACATGCTTTTGTGTGTATATGGGCACACCAGGGGCTCTTGCTGTTGTAAATTAAAGTCCAAATGCTTATGCCATTTTTTGCATCTTGTTTTCCTGGGTTCCTGGGAAATTGAACTTGGGCAGGCTTTGCAAGCAAGCAAGCAAGCAACCAATCTTACCAGCTCCTCTTTTTTTTCCTTTAAATTTTTACTGATGATTTTCATACATGCATATAATATACTTTGATCATAATCACCTCATTACTTTTTTTGTCTTGTTCCCACCTATTCCATGCCCCTCCTACCAAACCCCTTCTTTCCAACTAGTCTCTCTGTGATGGTTAGGTTTTGTTGTCAACTTGATCTTTTCAATCATCTTGGGTGGGTCTCTGAGGATGTTTACAGGAAGGCAGCCTCTCAGCAAGAGGCAGGATGTAAAGAAGCTAGAAGTAAACATCCTTTCTTGTGTGGGCAGTGCAGGAAGGAAATTCCAGAGACTCAGGAAGCTTTAATTCTGGGATAGGGTTGCAAGACCTCACCCCTAAGGCTATATAAGAGGGAAGGAGATTTCTCTCCCTTAGCCCCTGCCTGTTTTGCTTGGGGTGTGTGGTGCTGGTGATGAGTTTCTCTCTCTGCTTGGACCTGTGAAAGGGCTCAGCCTCTTTTGTTGTTATGCAACTTCCCCTGGATCTGTAGCTTCAATAAATGCTTTCTTTCCATAACTGTGCCTGGTTTGGAAAGTCATCCCAGCAGCATGTGGCTGACTAATACAATGTCCTTTAAAAAAAAATGCTGGCATATTGCTAGGCCCAATACTGTGCAGGTAATAGTTGCTGTAAGGTTATGAATGCAATGCCACCCATTTTGTGTCCATATGACAGTCTTCTAAAACACTCTTCCCTATCATCTGGCCCTTATATTCCTTCCATTACTTTTCAGTGCTCCCTGTCCATTGGCAAGTGTGATAGTGTCATTTAGGGCTGAGCACTTACCGGTCACTTCTCAGCATTTTGATTTGCTTTGAGTCTTTCCAGTGTTCACCACCATCTCCTGAAAGAATGGATGTGAGAACAGCATTCACCTATGGGCATGAACAGAAATTGGGGGCAGTTTGGTGGGCATACAATATTCATTTAGCCCAGCACCCAAAGTAGCTGGCCCTGCAGGGCTTTTGATCTTATAAGCCTTAGGTTTCTGACAGACTCCTCCATGTTGCTTGCTGTTACAGTGCTAGAAAGTGCTATCTATGCGGGCTACTATGGGAGAAAAGTCATCAGCAGTGTTAACCAGCAGGGGATCCTGCAAGCTACACAACTGGCCAGCCAGGCAGGATGTGCCCTCTGGTGTGCAATGGTGGTGTGACTGTTAAGGGAATACCAAGCGCTTCCTGGTTGCATCTGAGGCGGATCCATGGTGGTGAAGTTGTGCCTGGATGTCAGCTATTGACCTGCGGCTCATTGCTGGGGTTGGAGGAGCCAAAGCTCTCTCGCTGCTTTCTGAAAAATACAAACAGAATCTCCATCGGAGAGTGAGATCAGTATAGGTTAACTGAGATACACATTTCTGAATTAGCTAGATTCTATTGTCAGTAGCCTCTTTGTAAATCACTCATATAGTGTATTTCTCTTTGGGGGCCTAAGATTTTGGTTCCCTGTGTATTTCGCCCTGAGTCCCAATTCCAGTTAAAGGTTCCTTGTCACTGAGTGGATTACTTGGCCAAATTAAAAAAAAAAAAAAAAAAAAAGCCTCCCCCAGGCTTTGGCGCCTCCATTGAGCAAGTGATCACTTCTTGGTTCGCAGCCCTCTCCCAGAAGGAACTGTGTTCAGCCTACTCTAGGCGGCAGACTGTTTTATGTCAGTGGTCTCTGTTTACTCCAACTATTGTTGACCAATTTCCCCTGGCAACTTATGCAGTGCCTTCCAGCTCTGCACGAACTACCAACTGGGGGCTGGTTACCATTCTGGACCTCACAGGGTCTCTTGGTGCTGATAGATAGCTTTCTGTGGTTTCTTCAGCAATAGGATATTACCTCAGGACTGGGGTGAGCAATCAAAAGCTTTGACAGAATCCTGTCTTGTTTTTGGGACCTCATGAGTCTCTTTGGTCAACAGTTTAGTGAGCGAAGGAGCCAATGACTGGGACCAGGAGTTGCGGGTCTGGTCAATTTTTCATGGCTTAGACTTTCTCCCCTTCTACTCACAGTCCCTCTTGCCAGACTGTGCCCACTACTTACTCAGTAGGTAACAGTATGCAAGTAAGGATTTTATGATTTCGTTTAGCTTAATGTATAAGCGTCCCCCCCCCCCAATTCCTTACACCTCTTTCACAGACTCTCACTTCTCCTGACTGGTTTGCATAGAGTGTAAGGTTAACCTGATTAGGAACCACATATGAGGGAGAATATGTGGTGCTTGGCCCTCTGTTCTTTTGTGTGTTCGCTAAGTAAGATCTGCTCCAAGTCAGACCATTTTTCTCTAAATTTCAATATGTCATTTTTTCCTTTCCGTTGAGTAGAATTCCATTGTGTAAATGTGCCACAACTTTAATATCCATATGTCCAGGGATGGGCATTTGGGCTGATTCTCATTCTTGGCTATTATGAATTGAGCTGCTATAAACATGGTTGAGCAAATGTCTCTGCTGAGATGTGACATCTCGAGAGTAGATGCCTAGTAGAGAGATAGCTGGGTCCATTGGTAGCTCTATGTCTATTCTCTTCAGGAGTCTCCACAGTGTTTTCCATCGTGGTTGAATGAGTTTGCAGTCCCACCAGCATCCTTGCCAGCAACTATTGTTGGATTTCTTAATGATTGCCATTCTGACTGGAGTAAGGTGGAATCTCATTGTGGTTTTGATTTGCATTTCCCTGATGCTTAAGGATGCTGAGCACTCCCTTAAGTGGGAAAAGGCCATTTGTGTTTCCTCCTCTGAATTCTCTGTTGAGATCAATGCCCTATTTTGTGAGGGGGCTGTTTTATTTATTACTATTATTTTTTGAGTTCATTGTAAGTTATAGATAATAGACCTCTGTCTGTTATTATAGCTGGCAAAAATCATCTCCCAGTTTGATGGTGGTCTATTGGCTCTGAGTATGGTGTGTTTGTCTGTACAGAAGCTTTTGAGCTTGATGAGGTCCCATTGGTTAAGTGATTGTTGGACTTCCTGGGCTACTGGAGATTTGCTCAGGAAGTTTTTCCCTTCTCCTATCTCATGTAGGGTTCCTCCTATTTTTTCTTCCAGGGTTTTCAGGGTTACAGGTCTTATGTTGAGGTCCCTGATCCATTTGGAGTTGATTTTTGTGCATGGTGAGAGGAGTGGGTCTATTTCATTTTTCTTACATGTGTCCCCAGCACCATTTGTTAAAGATGCTATCTTTAGCCCAGTATATATTGTTGATACCCTTGTCAAAGACCAAGTAACTGAAGTTACTTGCATTAAGAGCGGGGTCTTCAGTTCTTTTCCACTGGTCTGTGTGTCTGTCTGTTTTTATGCCATACCATGCTGTTTTAGCTACTATGGCTTTGTAGTATTTTTCAAGGAGGAAATGGCCTTTACTAATAAAAAGTTGAAATAATACTAATTTTTTTAAGTGGGTCTGTCTGTCTCACATGAGCAAACTGCAGCTCAGAGAAGTGAGGTAAATGTGAGCTCCTAGGTAGTATAGGGGCAGGTTGGACCTCAACCAATGCCCATCCTGTTGTTTGCCGGGTTTGTTGTTACCTTTGACATTACTCTTTCTTGTAGTCACATTCCAAAGGGAAAGTTCTTGAGGGCAAAGAGAATGTATACCATCCTTGTCACTTTTGTTGTTGCATGGGGGAATTGAAAGTCTTTGTCATCATTCAAAAACTACATACTTTTTTCCTAAGGATGAAGAAGAAGAAATCAAACTGGAGATCAATATGCTGAAGAAATATTCACATCATAGAAATATTGCAACATATTATGGTGCTTTCATTAAAAAGAGTCCTCCAGGACATGATGACCAACTCTGGGTAGGTGGATATTTGTGAACATTTTGGTGGGCTTTCTTTCTTCCCTCTGTGGTTGTATCATAAAGCATTAAGTACTTTGCAGAGAAGATGAAGAAAAAAGGAACAAAGAAGGGGCAATAGCTCATAGATTTACAAAGATCCCTTGGTTTATAACTATTGTTGGTACTTTCTCAAAGAACTGACCAAATAGCAAGGAAATCGGGAACTTGAAAGCAATGCAATAAAAAATATTTACAGGAAATTCTATAATAGGGAAGTTTGACTTTTTTTTTTTTTTAAAAAAAACCTCCTGGAAGTGAGTGACATGTCAAGAAAGCGAATTTTGTCACTTACATGTTAGTAACTTTCACGATAATAGTTAACTAAAGAGTAAATTCCAGGGAAATTTCTGGAATTCGCCATTCAACTTTCTCTTTTTTTTAATTTATTTTTTAATTGTCCATAATGAGTTACATTATTTAATGGGCAGACAATGAGTTGTTATCCCTCGTTCCCCAGTGCCCCTCTTCCCCATCCCCGATCAGCTGGATATCCTCCTCCTTCGGTAGTCTGGATCAGTCCTTGGGGCTGGGGACCATGGATAGCCTAGGAGACAGACCGGTTCTGCCGGCCTTAGAGTGTTGCTACTGAGGGCGGCCATGACTTTGGGTATTCTCCCCCACAAAGGCTCTCACAATCTTTCCGCCCCCTCTTCCGCTCATTTCCCTGAGTCATGGTGGGTGAGTATTAAGGCTGTTTTATTGTTCAGATCTTAGGGGTCTCTGTACTTCTGGATTAGGTTTTGTCGAAAATCATTGGTGTCTGTCTCCTTGGTTTATCCTTTGTTGGCACTCTTTTAAAAAATAATATATTCAAAATGATGACTGAGAGACTGTTAGATATGTGTTTATTGTATTAGTTCACAAATGAACAAATATTTGAAATATTGCCAGCATTGAAATTGTTTGCTGTCAGAAAAACAGATACATAAATAAATGGACTGAAGGACCCAGAAGTAAATCCACACACTACAACTGTCTGATTTTGACAAAGGACTCCCCCTCAAATAAAAGAACATGCATTGAAGAAAAGACAGCTTCTTCACCAAATAATCCTGGAAAACTGGATATCCCCTGTAGAAGAATGAAGCTAGAATCCTATCTAACTGTGCATAAAAATTAGTTCAAGCCGGGAGTGGTAGTGCTTGCCTCTAAGCTCAGCAATTGGGAGGCAGAGGTAGGAGGATCTCTGTGAGTTCAAGGCCAGCCTGGGACTACAGAGTGAGTTCAAGGTGAGACTGGGCTAGAGTGAGCCCCTACCTCAGGGGAGAAAAATCAGTTCAAAATGGGTCAAAGACCTTAATTACAGGATCTGAAATTGTTAGGGAAAAATAGAAATATAGATAATAATATATATTACAGATAATAATATATACATAAATACATAAATATAGATAAGGACTTTCTGAAACACGCTCCATTAGCTCAAGAAACAGTTCAAGGCTAACAAATGAGATTGCATAAAATCCAAATGTTTCTACACAGTAAGGGAAACTATCAAGTGATAAGATAGTCTACAGAATGGGGGAAAATTTTACTAGCTGTCTATCTGGCAGAGGATTGATATCTCAAATACATAAACAATTCACAAAATCAAATAAACCAATCGGTGAACAGGCAGTTCAGCTATACACGTACCTACATTAAATGAAAGCCGAAGGGAGAATTTCAGGAGGGAAATAGCAGTGAGGAAATAGTGAGAGGGGATGAATACTGCAAAGTCTATGATGCACTTGAAAAAATTGTCTATATGAAACATTATGGATAATGAGTATATGTCAGTAAAATTAAAACAACAATTATAAAGTAAAAAATACATCTGGGTTTAATCCCTAGTGCACATACATGAACCAAAAAAGGAAGGAAAGAGAGAAAACAGGACAAAGTTTCCCTTATTTCTATTCCCTAAATTCAATCGTAGTTAAAATTTTCAAACAGCTCAGTTCATTTCTTAGGTGCTTTGCATATATAGTTGTAGTTATACTGTTTAAACATTTAGATGTTGTAAGCAGTGCTTTAAAAATAACATTTCTTGAAGAACAAAACAAAAAAAACCTGGCATGGTGGTGCACACCTTTAATCCCAGCACTAGGAGGCAGAGGTAGGAGGAACATTGTGAGTTCAAGGCCAGCCTTGGACTACAGAGTGAGTTCCAGGTCAGCTTGGACTAGAGTGAAAGCCTACCTTGAAAAAACAAACAAACAAACAAAGCATTTCTTTTTTGAATCAGACCCAGTTAATTATCATGGAATAGTTTGAAGACCATATTGTGCAACAAATAGGACATCTTGGAGGCATTGTCAGAAAGCAGAGTGGGATCAGATCTCTAATAATTTAGTAAGGATGCTGAGCACAGAGGTTTGCCCGTGTCCATGTGCTTAAAGAAAGTGAAGGAACACTAGCGCACCAGGTGCTTCAGTATCCAGCAAACACACCTCTTTGAGAAATAGCCTATTATTATAATGGCTGCCTCCAAAATGATTGCATTATGAACCTAGGTATTCAGGAAAGAGGCCAATGGGACCACATGTCCTAGACTTGGTCATGTGCTAAAACTTGGGATGTGTTAGTCACAGAATGTCTTGTCTCCCTTGCAGCTTGTTATGGAGTTCTGTGGGGCTGGTTCCATCACAGATCTTGTGAAAAACACCAAAGGGAACACACTCAAAGAAGACTGGATTGCTTACATCTCTAGAGAAATCCTGAGGGTAAGACAAGCAGGAGCTGTAGTGCCCCAGCTGTCACCTTGTCCTCCCTTTTGTAATTCTATAGCCCAGACATCTTTCAGTACTTCTACTAACTAGGAAGTTCTCTTTTTAATAACTAAGGGTGGAATATACCCAACTAGCTTGATAGTTCATTCTGCATCATGGTTTGACTCTGGAACTTCTAAGGAAGACAGACTTAAAAATAGAGCCGACCCTTCAAAATCAGTGCTATGTCCTGTGGATGGAAATACTTGAAAAAAAAATTGTGTAGACTTTTTCTTGTCATCATTCCATAACACAGCATTCCAACTATTTGCATTGCGTTTATAGCATTGTAAGTAATCTAATGACAACTAGCATGCAGGAGGATGTATGTAGGTCACATGCAAATGCTGTACCATTGTATATAAGACTTGAGTATCCTCAGATATCCTATGTACAAAAGAAGGGTTTGTGTGTCTTGGAACCAGTCCTCAGATAACCAAAGACAACTATAGTTTTTCTGTATTTTCCTGGATTGTCGTTGGAAATTATCATGAAGCGCCTGATGGCAGCTTTCCTTTGGACTTTAAAAGATCAGAGTAAAGGGGAAATAATCTTGAACTGTTGTTTTTATAGGAATCTATGAAAACCCAGTATGGATTTCCAAATCAATACTAATGGTGTTAAGTGCTGGATTAAAATGATCTTGTGGACATTTTTGGCATTAGTGTTAGAATCTCTTGTAATATTTATGAAGTAAAATTCTAATGCTAATGTTATTTTCATCAAGGATGGCTAAATGAGCTCAGAATATGTTCTCAACTGCTGATTTTAGGCCTCGCTAAGTGAATTCTGTCCTCATGAAGCCACACTGGCACTGACAGTGCTCTTAGGGGTTGCAGGAGATTGTACTTGAAAGTTGCATGTGAGTTGCTAGTGGCTCTCTTGCTTTGTAGCTGAGATTGGTTATGGTTTTTTTTTGCCTCTCCCCCCCCAAAAAAAAAAATTAAATAAAGTTAACAGGAAGCCGGGCATGGTAGCACAGGCCTGACCTGAAAGCCAGTACTGTAAGGCTGAGGAAGGAGATGCTCTAGCTCAGAACCAGCCTGGGCTACATAAGTGAGATCCTATCTAGCTCTTCTCAATCTTTGTTTTTGGACAGAAAAATGAAACCCTTGCCTGCATCCTGCCCTTTCTTGGATTGAGACATTTCAGAGTTAATAGGTTGCTCATGTCCTAAGGGGACAAACTACAGGATTTGGTTTCTCCAGCCAGGGACAGAAGAGAATGGTTTGGGAGAATGACACATTGCTGCCTTGTAGGCCAGACTTGGGTGCTGTGCGTTTTTCTCATCAGAGATACTCTTGAGCTTCATTCCAGATACAAGACCACCAAAAAGTACTAAGGCACAGTAAAATTGTCTTCTCAGGAAAGATGCTCTATTTCAACACAAGATTGTTCAGCTGGCGTAATTGTTTTACACTTATTGTGGAGGTGGTATTGGTCAGCACTTAGCAGTCTAATTTGTGCAGTAGTAGGAAGACAAAGCAGCATCAAAGCCAGATTTCAAACCCTTCTGGGACGATTTGCTTTCCCCTTGGGATTTGTCTAGCTCAGATACACTCACAGGGTCTTGCACTGAAAGGTAGAAATTTGGCGTGGAAAAGGAACCACAAATAGCACAAATTACAGCAGAGAACCAAGCTGCAGGGGTAATCTGAAGTGTGTTTTAGGCACAGCTCCGTAGGGAGAGCCCTATCCCCTTCTGTCTATACAACAGCTTCCTGGGAAGGCCCTTGGCTAAGTGCTGTGTTCTAAATGTGGACTTACGAAAATTTGGCCCACCTATGCCCTTTGTGCTCCTGGCTGTCTGCTTTAACGGGGACAAAAAACTAAAATCTAAATTTTTCCTTTCAGGGGTTGGCACACCTTCACATTCATCATGTGATACACCGAGACATAAAGGGCCAGAATGTATTGCTGACGGAGAATGCAGAGGTGAAACTCGGTATGTGACTTGTGAATAGTGTGGATGAATGTACCCCGCTGGTGCATCCCTTGCCCTTTTAACAGCTGGCTGGAGAGTCATTCTGGTCACCATATTCTCTGTGTCTGTTCTCCTGGCTTATGCTAAGCCTGGCTCTACCCTCCCTGCTCTCGTGCTCTGTGCTTTAGTCTGCGTCTAAGCTGAGGATTCCTTTACTTTAGCTAACATTTTTATAGTGCTGAGGATCAAACTCAGCCCCTCACAAATGCTAAGCAAATGCTGTATGCTGAATACACTCCCAGCTCACATTAATACTAGAAACCAAACCACTTTGTGGCTTAAACAACTGTAGAGGTGCCAGGGATGGTAAAAATCTTAACACCTGGAGGCTAAGGCAGAAAGGTTGAGTGACATTCTATTTTCTGTTGGAGAAAATTCATGTAGGAATTGGTTCTTGTTATTTTCTTACCCCCTCATTTTTCTTTTTTAGTCATTCTCATTGGCTACTTTTACATCTTAGAACTTGCCCAGGGCCTTCACACATATTATTTCCCCATTGAGACTACTTGACTTCTGTCTTGAAGTTTCAGCTTTTCCCTTATCTTTTTAAGGCTTTCTTTGATTGTGATCTGTCTTTGGAAAGGGAGAGGAAGAGGGAGAGGGGGAGGAAGGGAGAAGAGAGAGGGAGGGAGAAAGAGAGAGACAGAGGCCATCTCTAACACAAACACACCAGCAAAGTTGGGGGGTGAGGAAGACAGAGAGCTTTGCCCCTACTGAGAGGGCCACCTTCCCCTCTGTAGGAAGGACTGCTTCCTTCAGTCATTCCTTCCTGAAGTAACCTCTGAGACACACCCAAGATTACTGTGGATTACTAAACAAGTCAAGTTGACAACAAACTTAACCACCACATATGGTAGTATAAAATTTTTTTTTTATTTATTTGCAAGTAGAGAGAGATAGAACAGAGAACAGATGTATACCAGGGTTTCCAGCCACTGTAAACAAACTCCAGATGCATGTGCCACTTTGTGAATTTGGCTTTACACTAGGGAATTGAACTTGAGTAGTTAGGCTTTGCAGGCAAGTGCCTTAACCACTGAGCCATCTCTCCAACCCCCACATATGCTATTTCTGACAAATAGAAGAAAATATTCCCCTTTACCAGAATATTCTTGTAGCATAGTAGTTAGGATTATTTTATTCACACTGTATTTTTATCCAGGACTTGGTGTATCCCCTTCAGTATTGTAGGTGTTTGGCAAATATATTCATGGATAGATATCTTGACTTTATTATGATATTTAAAATATTTCTCATTTCTCTTAGCTAAATCTGAACATATTCCCATTTTATTCTCATGCAGTGATTTGCCAAGTTTTTAAACATAATCAGCATTAATTCTTTACATTAAAGCATCACAATGCTTTTCTTTATGCTCTGAGGACTCCTGTCCACGTTTTCCCCCAAAATCCAATACACAGAGGTTGTGTTTTAAAGTCCTTGTCATCACACTCCTTCATCTCTGGATGACTTGTCTGCCCCAGTGGAAACTCTTCTCAAAGCTAAGCTTAAGCAAATGGTGCGGGATCTGTGTGATCCCCATTCTTGTCTCTGATGTGATACCCCAGGAACCCGCCAGGAGCTGCTCTCAAGCTGGCTCAGGTGTCTTTTCCTCACTTGGGCATGGCCTGCATTGCTTGCCCTTAGGTACCCCTCCAGGCTCCCTGTTTCTTGAACATGTTCTGTCCACAGAGATGGAGCACATAGCCCCTCAATAATGGCCCAGCACTTTGGAGACCCTTTGCTGCTCCTGCTCCTCTCCAGCTTGGCTCATGGCCACTTGGGGGCAGTAATAATGTGGGCAGGTACTGGGAACAGGCACTCATGGTGGGCTTTCTGCCAACCCTGCCTCCCTTCTGTAGTTTTTCTTCTTGACTGTCATCACCATTAAATTAGGCGTGAGGGAGAAGTCACTCTGAAAATCAGCTGAAGTCTCAAGTGCTCTGGGAAATGCTGATTATGTATTCTTTTGTTTTTGTTAAATATTTTATTTATTTATTTGCAAGCAGAGAGAGAGAGAGAGAGAGAGAGAGAGAGAGAGAGAGAGAATGAGAGAGAGAATGAGAGAGAGAGAGAGAGAGAGAAAGAGAATGAGAATAGGTATACCTGGGCCACTAGCCACTGCAATCAAACTCCATGCATTATATGGGTACTGGGAATTGAACCCAGGTCATTAGGCTTGGCAAACAAGCACCTTAACAGCTGAGCCATCCCTCCAGCCCCTGTTTTTGTTTTTCGAAGCAGGATTTCACTTTAACACAAGCTGACCTGGATGTAGTAGCCAAGGCTGGCCTCAAACTGACAGTGGTCTTTCTGACTCAGCCTCTGAGAACTGGGGTTAAAAGCCACCACCCCCAGCTTCTTTGTGTATTCTTGATTCTCCTTACATTCTGTTCTTTCCAAGAAAACCTTAGTGCTACTTACAAAACACAGCTAAATCAGGTAGGCTTTGGATCTCAGAACTTGAGGCTTCCCTGAATTTACACGTTTGTGTAGCACCAAAGATTATTCATGAAAAGCCCTGTTCTGGTCTTGGGCTGTTGGGGGGCAGACCTCCTAGGACCTTTTGGATTGGTTGAGGGTCTTTTGTAATCCTGGTGCCTTTGTCCTGGACGGGACACTTCTTTTCATTGAGCAGTGGGGCTTCAGTCTACTGCGACCCTTACTGCTCCTTCCAAAAAGTTAAATCTTACTTACTTGTTAATTGTAATCCACTTTTCTTTCCTAACTCCATTTTTCCCTTAGTCGATTTTGGTGTGAGTGCTCAGCTGGACAGGACTGTTGGACGGAGAAACACGTTTATAGGCACCCCCTACTGGATGGCTCCTGAGGTCATTGCCTGCGATGAGAACCCAGACGCCACTTACGACTATAGAGTAAGAGACATGAGATTTTCTGGGCTACCCTTGGGCCTTTGACATTCAATAGAATTTTAGAATTTTGTATGAGTTTCAGACCCCTTGAACCTTTTCAGTGAGAAAGCTGTGGACCCTGTTTTGGGTATAAATTTTCCAAGCCAGTGCTTAGATGGGCTACTATTTTAGATACTTTTCCTCCTGAGTTAATTGAAAGAAGAAACTTTTTAAATATACAAAGTTTCTTAGGAAATGTTATGGTATTCTTGTGCTTTACAGCTTTAATTGGGTACACTAATACAGTGAAGTGGTTAGAGTGACCTCTAGGGACTTTAGTCAGTAGTGCACTGTTTTTAATCCAGGTGTAAACACATTATTTGATAATCAGACTCAGGTTGACCATGCTTATAAGACTTCCTTTAAGATTAAAAATAAAAAAAACTTTGACTTAAATGAGCCAGAGTGGTGAATACACCTGCTAATGCTGTTTGAAATTAAGTTCTTGCCATAACAGTCCCCAGTGTATTTCAGTACTTACTGAAAGGACCCAATTAGATTAATTTAAGCCAATACTACAGAGAAATTTTTATTTGAAATTTTAATTTTTATATTAAGTATTTTAAAATTTATTGCAAGCTTTGTGACTTTCTATTCTTTAATATATACCTAAAACTTGAATGTTTTCCAACATTCTCAAAATAGTATCATATGTAAATAAAAATAATTCCTTAATTCAAAATTGGACCAGTTGACTTATAGCAAATTTGCCCAAACTACCTCCAGTGTAGGACAAAACACACAGTATTTGGTTGTTTGACCTTTGACCTCCCCCTTTTTATCCTTCCATGAAAATGACTTGCCAAAGAGGCTATTCCTTTGTAAAACATTCTAGCTTATAGATTTGTTTTATTTCTTTGTCATGTATTTATGTGTTTATCTTGTACCTGGGTTAAGAACCTTTTTTGCACCATAAGAAAGAAAGGAGAAATTTATAGGCTTTTCTCTATTCTTATGTCAAACCTAGAGTCTGAATTTTGTAACAGTTACAGGTTATTTTAGAAAACTCTGACACTGAACAAATAAGTAATGCCTTGATTTAAAGTAGTACATAAAAGAAAGTAGAGTAATGACAAGAGAAATTATCTGCTGTTAGAATTTTTTTTTTTTGAATTTTAAGAAACACTGGTTGGTCTTTGTTCCTCATTCTTTTCTGAGTGCCTGTCAGGTGTGAAAGTGAGTAAAGCAGGCATTCCTATAAATGTGTCTGCTTTAAATTGCTTGGCAATTTTGGTTGTTCACCTGTACTTAACTTGTATACTTATCTAAAAATGCAAACACTAAAATCCTTTTTTTTTCTTTTTTTTTTTGCAGAGTGACCTCTGGTCCTGTGGCATCACAGCCATCGAGATGGCAGAAGGTGCTCCCCGTAAGTACCTTCTTTTCCTTTTGTGCCCATTTGTTATGTGTAACCTAAACTAGTGCCAAGAATTCAAGGATTGCCTCCATGGATAAAAGCATTCGATGTGGGGCATTTGGCTGAAAGACCCATAAACATGGCACAATTGTAGATATGAAAGAGATACTTGTTGACTACTGTTCTTTTTGGAGACCTCTAGTAGCTCTGTGGATTGTATTTTCTTTTATTTAAGTAAAATTCACATGAATAATCTGAAATTAATAAGAACTAGTTTGGGCCTGGTGAGACGTCTCCATGGTTAAAGGTACTTTCTTGTAAAGCCTGCTGATCCAAGTTCAATTCCCCAGCCACCTCTATAAAGCCAGCTAGGCATTGATTGCAGTGACAAGAGATCCTGGTGTGCCTGCACAATGTGTGTGCAAACATACACACACACACATACCTGTAAATAAAATGATTGTTAAAAATAAGGAATAATTTTTCTTTGTGAAGCAATGAGAACTTAATAAGATTGATCTTTGATAAGACATGGAATAGAATTGGAGAGAAATAAAGGACCCCACTCAGTTTTCTGCTGGTCCTCTTGAAAAAGGTATACACAATGTATAACTGTGGGTACATATTTACTGAATAAGTATTTGTTGAATGAATGAAAAAGTACACTGTTGACAGTTAAATTAGTTGCAATGGAGAAATTGATGTCTACTTTATGTTCCCTGTATTTCCTTCAAAGAAGTCGAGCCAGGGAAGTATTGCTTGGTGTTGGCTTTCTTTCTCCTTGAGAGCACTGTTGTCTTCTACCCCTCCATTCCCAGATACCTTGTAAGATTGTCTCGAATATGCGCATTGCTGATGCTGACCCATTGCTGTGCATGCGTGAGAGTGAGTGCAAATACAGATAAGAATTGCACAAAAGTAAACAGCTCTACTTCACACTCACATTTTTACTCCTTCCTAGTGATTCTAGATATAGTAACAAACAGTAACATATCTGGAGGGCTTAAATGTTCTTACTGTGTTTCAGGCCTTGTGTGAAGACCTTCACAAGCTATGTCTTGATCTTTAGAATAGCCCTATGAAAGTAGAATCATTTTCATTGTAATCTTAAATATTTAAGTATTATCACCTGTAAAACTTTGAATTAATATTTTCTTTGATTTATGAAAGCTTCCAGTGTCTATTTGAAATGATATATTCTTCTTATTGCTCTTCTCCTTATATTTTACTGTTTTACTATGGTTAAGTCAAGGCATGCCCTAGACCTAGAGTTCATAACTACATATCTAGTCTGGTTGACATTCATATCAGATGGATGAGGAAATGAGAGTATTTGAAATTACTTATGAATGAGCCCTAGCAATCAAGGATGAGTAAAGTAAGTGCCATACTGACACAACCATCTCCTCTCCCCAGCTCTCTGTGACATGCATCCAATGAGAGCACTGTTTCTCATTCCCAGAAACCCTCCTCCCCGGCTGAAGTCAAAAAAATGGTAAGCTATATGTGGATTGCCCTTACTTCTTCCATCTTTCCTTCCCTCCCCCTCCCTCCTTTCCAAATTTTACTTTCTTCTCTAATAAAGTTCTGGCCATTCTGTTTTCAGTAAGTACAAAAGCCGGTATCCCCAGAACAATTTCAAGTAGCCGGCATCCCAGGAGCAATTTAATGACAAGTGATCATATTTAAAAAAACCTATATTTATAGAAAACGCTGTGTAAACATCTTAAAAGTATAATATGCTCCAAAACATTTTTCCATTAAAAAGGCAATGCTGCATTGAATTTCCTCTTATGAAACGAGGGTGCCTGGTGCTGTGATGCATGTCTGTATTCCTCAGACATGCTGGGATGCATGTCTGTATTGTGTGGCTGAGGCAGGAGGATTGCTTGAGCCTAGACGTTTGAGACCATTCTGGGCAATATAGCAAAACCCCTGTCCTAACAATAATAATACCGTCATTTTCTTTTATAAAGTGAAAATTAGGCAGCCCCCTCTATCCCCTTTTAATTCCAGAAGAACACATTAACAGAACAGTGCTCTCTCTTTGCGAAGCCAGCTCTCCTCTTCTTGCTGTTCTCCTGAATTTATGAACAAAGTACACTCATGGAGGGTATTGATGATGACCTTCTCTGAGGAAAGCTTATACATGTTTAGCGGAGACGTGTTTAAGGGAAGGGACAGCCTCTGTTTACCTGTGGGTGTTACCATGTTCCCTCTGAACTTTGTGTGAGCTCTCTCTACTGTCAGTACTTGTCTGCTCTCGAGCTTCTTGTGCATGTGGGTCTCTGCTCTGCTCTCTGAGCCCCTTGCTGCTTTCTTAGCCTTGTCTGAGTGATGCTCCACCAATACAGATTTTTCTGTTTTTCGAAACTCTTCTTAACTAGTTTTCCTATTAATGTTGGTCTCCTTAGGTTTTATTCCTCCTTCTGAACTATGCAGCAGGTCTCATCAGGTCTTTACCCTTGAGCTGGTCTTTTAGGTGCTACTGCCCATGATTTTTCTTGGTTACTCATCTGTTTTCTGATTTTATTTTTCTCTCTTGTACATAGACACATATGCACATTTTCACCCCATTTTCCTTCACTGTCCTGGTGCTCAATACTTTTCATGGTTCCTTCCTCCTCTTTGTTCTATGGGCAGAATTTCTTGTTCATTATGTACTGTCGTTAACCATATTTGGTTATAGATAACAGATTGTCTAATTCCACTGAACCAATTCTTAGAGAGGCCACACAGTAGTGAATATTTTAGCCATCCCCAGGTACAACAAGTGTGTATAGTGTATACTGCTCAGGACTAAGCTCTGTGACTGGAGTAATTATCTAGCTTATGCTGAACCAGGGGATCTTTTCTCTGTCAGATTTTATTGCAGGGAGATTATACTGTGAGAGCACAGTCTTCATTACTGATAAACTTGGATGAACCACTGTATATATAACATATGCATCAGAAGATGGTCAGTGGTCTATCTTCCAGGAGAATTTATTGATTTTAAGGAATATACTATAGATGGTTGATTCCCAAATGTTAGTTTGGGTGTACAGTTTAAATCAGGGATGTAAGTTCACAGCTCTGCTCTTGGGAGTGACCCAGTTATTACTTGTACTGCTGTTCAATTCTGTGAAATGGTTCCTATACCCTCAGGATCTGGGGATCTCTGAATGCTCCTACATAGTGTCGTGTTCCTCATTAGCCATAGAACCTTAAGTGACTGTGAGTCTTTCTGTGAGACAATCCTGGTCCATTTTCCCATTTCTACTTTTTATACTAGCCTCGGGAAATGACTCATTATTGTCATTATTGTTCATTTTGTTATTACTTTCTGGAATACTGTTTTATCTCTCCTGTTTTTGGAATATTGAATGTCCTACCTTTAATTGACATCCAGCCCACTGAAGCAGTTTTATTTTCCCTCCTTGGTAAGTTTGATTTGTACCTGATATTGGATATACTTAAATTTCCTCCACTTTATTTTCTATTTTATATAAAAATATTAATATTAAATAGAATACATAGGATATAGAAATATAATGTATATATTTCTTACTGAGCCTAGTGTAAATAAATTTATATATATTCTGATGAATTAAAAAATAGTTTGGAAATAGCTAGAAGTGAGAAGCAGTGAAGCGATTAATTGTACTAATTTTTAAAGATTGAATAACTCATTCATTCAACAAACATTTATTGAATACCTTTTGTAGTATGTCATATTTAGTGTTGACCATTGTTAACAAATTGGAAAATAAGAACCAATTTTAACCTGTACCATTTTAAACTAGTAGGGGATATAAAAACCTAAAGTGTAAAATCAGTTAAAGTCAGCTAACCTCAGAAGTAATCTTCCTAACTTGGGGCATGTAGGGAGGGATGCTGCCACGGAAGTTATTACTAAGAGTCACAGAGCTGAGTCTCAAAAGACACAGTGGTGAGAGTGTCCCAGTCAAGGGAGGGCTGTTATGGGTCCTTATGAGCTGAGAATGGCAAAAAAGCGGAAAATGGTTAATAGCAAAAATGCAGCTACTAGTTTTTTGCCCCAACTGGTAATTTCTAACTCTGTACATTACTCGTTAAGAACTTTCCAGTCATCCAGTGCAGAACTGTAGTTGAAGTTTCAAATGGGTAGGTAAGAGGCCTGGACTTGCCTACTGAGGCGGTTCCTTTGCTCATCTCTGTGCCTGCTCTTGGCTTCTAGATACCGGACATCTATCCTTGGTCTGCTTCCACTTCCTGGAAACCTCCTCCTATTCCCTCACCTCTTCCACACCCAGGACTTAGCGATTAGTCAATAGCTATATTTAAACTCCATTCCTTTAAATCTGTCTTCCTTCACAGCTGTGTTTGTAATATGTAGTTTGTAATTCATAACCTGTGTGAAATTAATGCTTCTAAACCCAACAGCTGAGCTCCTACCAGGTGCTAGATTATTCCTGTGTACTTGCAGATGCTCAGCAAACTTGGGAAGTCCTTGTTTTCAGGTTTACAAGTTATAGACACTTGGAAGCTTTACTCTTAGTGGTAGAAATCTTATGATATTTTTTTACTTCCTCTTGTAGGTCAAAGAAATTTTTCAGCTTTATAGAAGGATGCCTAGTAAAGAATTATATGCAACGACCCTCTACAGAGCAGCTTTTGAAACATCCGTTTATAAGGGACCAGCCTAATGAAAGACAAGTTAGAATCCAGCTTAAGGATCATATAGACCGGACCAGAAAGAAGAGAGGAGAGAAAGGTATTAAAATGTTTTTATTTCACTATTTTTTGTCTAAATGGCCTTATTTTTAACATTTTAAAAATTACTATACAAAGTGTTATATTCCATTATGGCATTTTCAAGCATTTGGTTTTGTCGCTCCTCTTTCTCCATATTCTCTGCCTGCACACCTCCACCTTAACACCTGAAGTAGCTTTTCTGCTTTCATGCCTCATGTGCTACTTCACCCTCCCCCACTTCCTCCATCCCTCTGTTTCTTCTCTCAGGTCCCCTTTCTGCTTTCATGAGTTATATATACGCACACTCATGTTATACCTGTATATGTATGTCTATCTATATATAATCATATACACATTAGAAGCTAGGGTCTACATATGAGAGAGACTAGTATGTATATTTCTAGGTCTGAGTTATTTCAAGATTCATCCCTTTTTCTCCAAATATTATAATTTCTTTTTAATGACTGAAAAAATTCTATGTTGTATAGGTGTTATGTCCAGGAGTGGCATAGCTGGGCTATGTAGTGATTCTATTTCAGAGAGAGTGAGAGAGAGAAAGAGGCAGCTAGAGAGAATGGGCCTCCAGCCACTGCAAATGAACTCCAGCTTTACATGGGTACTGGGGAATTGAACTTGGGTCCTTAAACGCTAAGCCATCTCTCCAGCCCAGTTTTTTTTTAATGATTAATTTTTGCAGTTTTTTTATTCTATATATGAGGTCCCTGACTGAAGCATAGCTGGCAGGGATATTATTTCATTTCATAGGTGGTTTCCTCTGCAGATAGTTTCCTTTGCTACGCAGAAGCTTTGTAATTTTATGTAATCCCATTTATTAATTCCTGGGGCTATTTCCTGTGCTGTTAGAATCTCATTCAGAGAAATCCTGCCTGTGCCTATACTTGTGTGTTTGTCTGTGTGTTGTGCATGCATGTCCACATGTGAGTTCACATATGTGCTTTTTTAAAAAATAGAAACTTTCTATGAACAAGTCATGTGTTTGTACCACCATTTCCCTCCTCAGTACCCCCATTCCACTGGGGCCTTGAATTGCTGAGTATGATCTGTTCCAAGTCCATCCATTTTTCTGCAAATTTCATGTCATTTTTCCTTAGTGCTGAGTAGAATTCCATGGTGTAGATGTACCACAACTTTGATACCCATTTTTCCAGTGATGGGCATTTGGGTTGATTCCAATTCTTAGCTATTGTAAATTGAGCTGCTGTAAACATGTTTAGCAAATGTCTCTGAATT
>PVHP010017203.1:0-34822 GCA_004024765.1 Zapus hudsonius
AGAGAGAGAGAGAGAGAGAGAGAGCACACCAGGGCCACCACCTTGTGGGTCTGGCTTATGTGGGACCTGGGGAATTGAACCTAGGGCCTTAGGCACTGGAGGCAAGTGCCTTAACCGCTAAGCCATCTCTCCAGCCCAAATACCATCTAATTTTTTATATGTGTGTATGGTGTATGTGGTAGGGTGTGTGTGGTGTATGCATATGTATGTGCCCATGCAGTGCCCCATGTGCAGAGCTGTGGAGGCCTGAGGAGAATGTTGCGTGTCCCCCTGCATCACTGGGTTATTATTTTTTAGTCTTTTACTGATTCTAGTGCTTGATGTTTTGTGAGCTCCAGTAATTCTCCAGTGGCTGCTCTGAACTCCATGAGACTAGGGTTATAGACATGCATGGCCATGCCCAGCTGTTGATGTGGGAGCTGAGGAATGAAACCAGAATGAACTTGGGCTCCCTTGGGCCTTCATGTTTGCACAGGAGGGACTCTTATCCACTGAGCCATCTTTCCAGCCCATCACTATCATCTTAATTTTTGCTGTTGGTTTTTTTTTTCAAGGTAGGGTCAAATTCTAGCCCAGGATGACCAAGAATTAACTCTATAGTTCCAGGCTGGCCTTGAACTCACAGAAACCCTCCTACCTCTGCCTCACAAGAGCTAGATTTAAAGGTGTGCTCCATCATGCCCAACTGATCATTAATTCTTATCCAGACCCTATAGAACTGACAACTGATTAATTCACTGTGTGTTTCAAGAGTAACTGCTTCTGCCAGGCATGGTTGTACCTGCCTTTAATCCAAGCACTCAGAGGCAGAGGTAGGAGAATCCATGTGAGTTTGAGGCCTAGGGAAAAAGAGTGAGTTCTAGGTCAGCCTGGGCTAGAATGAAAGCCTGCCTCAAGAGACAAAAAAAGAGTACCTGTTTCCTAAGCTCCTCAAGAACAGTGCTTAGGTTTTTGTCAGAGGTGTTCTGAAACTCTGCAAGTTTTTGCTTCCACATCTTATATTGCTTCTCCACATTTGGTATTTATCCTTAAACAAGCCAGGTGCATTGCCCTTGGCTCTATTCACTGAACTTGTATTTGCTGATCGAATGTTTCACTTAAATCTTACCTAAGAGGGCTGGATGGTATAAATTGCATTACTAGCTCAGCAATCTAGCAACCTAAATGGGAAGCTAGAGGAAGATGCTAGATCCATATATTGTCCATTATTGGAAAATTCTAAGCCACTTTATCTAGTGAGTATTCTGCCTCCAGGCCCCTTTGCTCATCCAGCTCTATTGTTGGTCTAATATTTTCTTTTTGCCACTGAAAACCTGCATCTTTGTTCAAATGCCCAGCTGCTCTCCAGTGCCTTTTTTTCTCTTCATCTGAGGTCAGCCTGGACTAGAGTGAAATCATAGAGTGAAACATTGTAGTCTCCTGGGCCATCTTGGAAGACTGTAGGTTATCACACAAAAAATGTTTAAGTGCCATGTTTATGCCACCTGACCTCCCTCTCTACTCTTGAAACATATCAATATGTTCATTGGAACCTAACTTTAAGTCACGTCTCCTAGTTTTCTTAGGAGAAAGCCAGTTTATACCTGTTATAGATCTCTATCCATTTATTATCTGAGTGTTCTCTCACCCTCAACAACTATCCCAGTTTGGGATATAAACTATGTCATCCTCACGTAAATTATCACTTCAGAGCTACTTAAATACCAAGTGCCTGTGTAAAAAAAGGGATGACTTCCTCTGGAGGAGGCTTAACTATGAAGCCATAAATGAATAAATCTTTCAATGAGTGGATATGAGTCCACCTAAGTTGTATATGAGAGTTTGGATTGAGCTTTTATTCATGTTAAGGCATTCCCCATCTATATGCTTAGAACTTGTTTCTCTGAAACAATGCAGCCCCTTGGGAAATCCTAGGAGTCTGTACTTGGGAAGAGACATTTCTCACAATCCAGCTTCATAATCAGAGGTCATCCCTCTGTTGAGCCTGATTCATCTCCTGCTCATTACTGATCTCTTTAGCTCTAGGAGGCCACCACTAACACATGTCTTAAGGAGACAGAAAAAGCTGATGCAACCATACTAAATCATCAGCCTATTCAACCCCAAGTAATGGGAGTCAACAACAATGATGAGGTTCAGAATAAATGCAAAACCTGAAGGCAATGAAGTTCTCTTCAATCCACCTAGTTACCAGCAAGCAGGGCAGCTACGGCTCCCCATGAACAGGCCTTCTGCAGCCAGTCAACATGGCAGATGCAGGAGTCATTATGTTCACCAAATAACATGCATACACATGTGGCAACAGAGTAAGCTTCTTTATACTTAGATGGGTCCCCTCTTCTATTAACTCCCATTACCTCCCCACATCTGTAGGCCTCACAATGAAAACTGAGAGGCAATGGAAAGGAGGCTAAGGCTTCATTTTTTGGTTTTTTTCAAGGGAGGGTCTCACTCTAACCCAGGCTGACCTTAAACTCACAGCAATACTCCTACCTCTGCCACCTGAGTACTGGTATTTAAGGTATATACCCGGCCTATAGAAGAAGGAGAGGCACAAAACACTCTTACTACCCTGCCTCTCCTCTGGGTTCACCTCTTTAGTCTGCCTTTGCAAACTGTGTGGCCTTAGTATCTGGGTTCTCCCTTCTGAAAAATAATACCTCCCCTATAGTCTTATCATGAAACATTAATGAGATGGCATTGGTCCCAACTTGGTCTTGGTACAAAATGGGTGGTTATATTAGCCTTAATCATGATTGATACTAGTGGAAGAAAGGAAGGAAGGAAGGAAGGAAGGAAGGAAGGAAGGAAGGAAGGAAGGAAGGAAGGAAGGAAGGAAGGAAGGAAGGAAGGAAGGAAAGAAGGAAGGAAGGAAGGAAGGAAAGAAGGAAGGAAGAATAAAATGGAAAGAGGGAGAGGGAAAGAGGAAGGAAAGGAGGAAGGAAGAAAATGAAATGAGATTGTTTCTGAGGGTAGAATGAATACATAATAATTAAGTCCCTACTCTGGACCAAGCATTGTACTAGGAATAGTTGAAAATTTTAAGCAGAATTTGAATGACATTCCTGCTGTGACAATTATATGGAGTAGTGAATCCAGACATTAGTTTTAAAAGGAAAGTATTTTAAATGTGCAATAAATATGCATTTTAAAATGGAGTTTTACCAGTTACTTTCTCATTGCTGGAATAAAATACCTGACCAGAAGAAATTAGGGAAAGAAAGGGTTTGTTTCAGTTTAAAGTTCTAGAGAGTAGAATCCATCAAGGCAGGAAAAACATGGCTGGACCAGAAAACCAGCTTCACATCAGCAAGAAGGGGAGGGAGATGAAGATTGAAAGCTCAGATAGCTTTCTCCTTTTTATAGTCTAAGAACACAGTCTACGGGATGGTGCTGCCCACACCCTATGGGGTGGGTCCTTCTACCACAAATAATCTAGAAAATCCCTAACAGACATGCCAAGAGACTTGTTTCCATAGTGATTCTAAATCCAGTCAAGTTGACCACCAGATATTAACCATGGCAGGAGTTAAGTGCTCCATGAGAATATCACACAAAGAAAACCCATCTCAAAGAATCTCTAAGGATGTGCCATTAGACAGGACAGGATGAGGAGTTTAGCAAAGTAAGCAGTGAGCCTTCTAGGACAGGACACAGTATACATGGAAGCTCTGTAGAGAAAGGAAATGTGACATAACCAAGGAGCTAAAAGAAAGGCAGAAGTGTGCCTTAGAGGTTTGATGGAACCTGAGGTCAGAAGGGAGTTCCTGGGTTGTGAAATTAGGTAGGGGCTGCATGAAGAGGGCTGGGAAAGAGCTGACCTGGGAAACAAAAAGTGTAGTGACATTTGGGAGATAAACAGAATTCATTATGTCAACCAAGGTATAACAAATACCTCTAAAATATAGAAGCTTCAAACCATTTGACTTTGTTCATGACTTTGCTGTCCTCAATGAGATCTCATATCCAGTCAGTCACATGTCAGCCAGGTCTGTATCATTTAAAAGATAAGCATCCAACATGGCTCACAGAGCTGTCAGTTCCTCTGGCTGTAGGAGGAAGCACAGCTGAGGCCTCTCTGCATGGGAATCTCTAAGTGATTAAACTTAAATGCTAGGTGGTTATCTGCAGAGAAAGTGTCACCCACAATACACACACACACACACACACACACACACACACACACACACACACACACACAAAATCTTCATATCCTGTTTTAACTCAGCCTTGGAATTTCCACAGTGACACCTCTGCTGAACTTTGCTACTAGATTCAAGGGAGGCCAGAGGAATCCATCTTTCTCCACGGGAAGAGTGTAACCAAATGTGAAGGCTTAAAAGCACCACAGAAGAGATAAAGAATGATGGTTTCTTTTGGTTGCTGCTGTGTTCTCAAGCATGAAGAAAACTGTGCTATGGGATTGAGTTTATGGAGAGCAGATTCATAGCATGACAGGCTTTCACAGTCTAGAGTACTGCTTGACAAATACAGCTGAAGTGAGGAACAGGTGAAGGGGGAGAGAGTTTTCTTCTTTTCTTCCTTCCTTAATTCTTTTCTTTCCTAGTGGAGTAGCTCAAATGAAGTGTGTTAAAGTGTTGATGGGAAAATCCCAGTTTCAAGGAAGCAATTAAACATCCAGGAGGGAGAAGAAATAACTGACAATGCAAGCTAAGGATACCAAGTCAAAGACAGAGTGCTAGTCTTACAAAAGAAGGAAGGAAGTCTCCTAAAAGCCTTCCCTGATTCACCGTACTCACCTTTGTGCATCCTTAATTCTTATATTCTCTAGAACCCATAGCTGGTCTCTTTCACCTCGCAAAAGATGTCAGCATGTGTTGTAGTCAACTTCTCATTGTTGCACAGAAAGAACCCAACCAAAAGCAGCTTGTGGAAGAATGGGTTTATTTAGGCTTATGAACTTGAGGGGAAGCTCCATGATGGCAGGGGACACAATGGCATGAGCAGAAGAGTGGACATCACCTCTACCACAGTACTGCAGGAAGGTGTGCTAAACACTGGCAAGGGGAAGCTGGTTATAACCCCCATAAGCGCTCCCCCAACAACACAGCTCTAACAAGTTTCCAATACCCAAAGTACCATCGTCTGGGGATCAAACATTCAGAACACATTCGTTTGTGGGGGACACCTGCATCAAACCATCACAGCATGAAACTAGCCCAAATTCTTCATGCATGCATGTTTTGTAACCTCATTAAACTCTAAGTTCTTGCTTTCTGCTATAGCTCTCATGACATCTAGTACAGAAAAACTAAGTTCAGGTAATGCCTCAGCCAATAGGCTCCTCATCAGAATATTTGAATAACAAACTCAGAAATTCTCAAGGACACAGACCTATCATCTATGCTTCCTAGTGTCTAAAATAGCTCTGGGATACTATAGATGCTCAATACATATCGAGAAAACTAAAACCAAGACAAAGATACTCCAGCTGAAAAGTTACTGAGAGAGAGGTCAAGCAATGACCACACCAAGTTCTGCTAAATTCTCATGTTGGCAGAATTTCAGGTATATCTGCTGAATATTAAAACAACCCCCTTCCTGGCCAACTGTGGGATCCTCCAAAGATGATGATCTTATCTAGGTTCTGTTCAGTATTTATTGAGGTTCTACATGCCAGATGCTTTGGCTTTGGGAAAATCCATGCCTCAGACTTGACCGTCTCCTGAGGCAATAGATGGCTTCTATATTATGCATCATAAATGCCAAATTTCCAGGTG
The DNA here is from genome assembly GCA_004024765.1 of Zapus hudsonius. Lineage (NCBI taxonomy): Eukaryota > Metazoa > Chordata > Mammalia > Rodentia > Dipodidae > Zapus > Zapus hudsonius. Next base: position 5,742 of record PVHP010017203.1, read on the forward strand.
CCTTAGAGCAGGCTGCTTTATTTAGACGGCAAACAAACTTTTGGTTAGAGGTTTTGAAAATAATGCAATTTATTTTTCCTTCCTCCTAGCTATTTTCCACTCTTATGTAATGTTTGTTCTACAAGGTCCTAACCAAGCCAGCAAGCAGAGAACAGCAGGAGCATCATCTAATGTGCTGAGAACCAAGAGGCTCTGCCAAGCAGCTCTGGCCTTTCCCATTGACTTTGGAATAGCTCAACAAGGCAGCAAATCCAAAAACTCAGATGAGTTCAAAACCCACCACAGTTGAAGTTTAGGAAGGCATAAGGCAGGGACAGAGTTTATTATTTAGAAAATGGACTTGGTTGGCTCATGTCTCCCAGAAGAGGGGACATTTGAATCAAGGAGTGCTGATGTCTATGCAGGTATCCTCTCTTGACTTTCTTCTTTGGCATGGCATTTCCATCATGGGGCAAAGAGCAGGTGGCTTTCTAGCTGAGTAGATGGTACACAGTGTCTAAAATTTAAATTGACTAGTTTAGGAAGCTGTGTGCTATCCAGAGGGATTCTTGGCTGACCAGAGGCATTTTGACCTCCTAGGGAATTGGACTGGTTACTCTCCCTGTTGAAGTGGCCTAGCAATTGACAAGAAGCAACTTAAAGGAGGAATGGTTCATTTTGTCTTGCTGTTTAAGGAAGGGTAGAGTCCATCATGGCAAGCAAGGCATGGCAACAGAAGCATAGGCAGCTGGTCATATTTCAGCCACATTCATGAAGCGGAGAATAGACAGAAAATAGGGCCAGACTATCAAACCTCAGGGCCCACCCCAGTGATCTAGCAGGTTACTCCAGCAGGTCTCCACCCCTTAAAGGTTTCACCAATTAGTTCCAAAGCAGCACCTCCATCTAGGCACCAAGGGTTCAAATACACAAGCCTCTGGAGGGAATTTGACATTTATCCCACAACAGGAAGTCAGAGATGGAATAAGCCAGAATTGTTTTGCCTCTCCTTGATATGTCTCCTGTATCTCTTTTGCCCAACTTCACATAAAATCCAGATCCCACAACTGGAAGAATTAGGGCCCCTATTCAAACTGCTAGCATTTCTGCTTTTATTCCTGACTTCTGTATATAGATATAGATTTCTATGTTTGAGTAACATATTGTAATAGTTGTTCTTTTCTGAGCCTTTAAATACCCAGAGCAATACTTTTTAATTCAATATGAAGTGTCTCTTGGTTCTCTTATGAATATTTCAATACAAACGAGACTATAATTAGCATAAATTGCTAGAGAACACATAAATTTCATTTTTTGCATAGTTACAACTTGAATATTAATCACTTTAGCTGAAATAAGGAAGGATAAATGGTAGGCATGGATAAAAAATAAGTGTCTTTTTAAATTAAATTATTTCTTTCTTTGGTTTATTTGTAAAGAAAAATGATAAATGAATATTCTTCAATCTGAGTATGGCAAAACACCAGGACATTAATAGTTATGCCCTATAAGCTTGCAGTGAAAGGAAACAAGAACCCCCTTAATATACATCTGGGTTACAGGCATCTGGCAAATAGCTGAGAGAGGAATGAGAACATGTTTGCTTAGAAAATAATCAACCAATGGTATAACAAGGACCAAGCCATGCTGGCTTTTTTGCTATCTCTCCTCAAAGGACAGATGTGTTCATAACCATTGCCTTTCAGCCATCATTAAGCTATTTGCTTCCTAAAAGCAAAAGGATCTGCCACATCTCTGGAGGCACCACAGAGAATATGGTATCATGAATCAGACCACATGTTGTAGTCAACTTACTCTGTTGCTGTGCAGAAAGAACTCAAGCAAATGTGGCTTGTGGAGGAATGGGTTTATTTGACTTAGGGACTCAGGAAACTCCAACATGGCAGGTAAAACAATGGCATGAGTAGAGGGGTGAACATCGCCTCTGCCACAGCACTTGCAAAGAGCGGCAGGAAGGTGTGCCAAACACTGGCAAGGGGAAGCTGGCTTATAACATCCATAAGCCCACCAACAACAACACAGCTCCAGCGAAGTTGTAAAACCCAAACTGCCATCAGCTGAGGATCAATCATTCAGAACACATTCATTTGTTTGTGGGGGACACCTGGATCAAACCATGACAGTCTGCCCTGGTGCCCCACAAGCTAATAATCCTGTATAATGTAAATCCAAGTTCAATAATTCTAACTAGCCTCCTGAAGATTTGATTCCACCCCTCCAGCTCGGCTACTCATTTTGGGAAAACTTCATCCACTGTTGGCAGCTCTCCTTGGCAGACATCCATAGTCCTGGAATTCACTGGGTCTCCATTGCAACCCACAGTTCATCTTCATGGCTCCATCAGCCTCCATGCAGGCAATCTAGCACACCAGCTTCATATTGCCAATGGTTATTTTTCAAAAACAAAACTTTGTTGCAAATCCAATGACCTTCTCTTCCTGCATTTGTTCTACTCCACAGAACCAGGTGGGCTACCAAACTGTTAATCCAGGGGGGAACAAAGCATCAGGCCCCTTAGTTCAAAGAGTCCACATTCTTCCTGTTGTCCCAATGCAGACCATCTGGCCCAATCTCAATGGCTGTCATCTCTCAAACAACTGCAGGTGAACGGGAAGCAGTTTCAGCCCAAGGATTTTTTTTCCTTTCTGTGCCATCTCCACCTGCTCACACCAATCCATCTTTATGTAAAGCAACCCTGCAAAAGTTTTCAGGACACAGGCAAGCAGAACACAGCAAGCCTCTCACACAAACTGCTTTAGGCACAGTCCTGACAGACAAAGTTTATTCTCACCCTTGTAAGCCAAACCTCAGAGTCCATAGTTCTTACTGCATTTAGGACTCTCCAATTCTGACCAGGATGATCCATGAAGCTGCACTTACAGAACTGCAAGGCAACTCTTAGGCCAAGGTTTCAAATCCTTCTACAATCCTCCTGAAGATAAGTTCCAAAAGGCCAAGCCACAAGATAAGGGTTCTAGAAGCAACAGATGACCCCACTCCTGGTACCAAAACTATCGTAGTCAACTTTCTCTGTTGCTGCGCAGAAAGAACCCAAATAAAAGCGACTCATGGAAGAATGGGTTTATTTGGCTTACGGACTTGAGGGGAGACTCCATCATGGCAGGGCAAACGATAGCATGAGCAGAGGGGTGGACATCACTTCCACCACAGCACTAGAAACAGTGGCAGGAAGGTGTGCCAAATATTGGGAAGGGGAAGCTTGCTTATACATATTTCTAATCTGCCATGGCACAAAGAAACCATTCCCATTCCCAAAGGAAGAATGTGTCAAAGAAAGAAGGGATGGGACCAAAGCAAAATCAGAACCCAAAATAGAAAATATTAAATCCTATAGCTTCCAGTTTGACATCTAGGGCATATGGTTTCCTGATGTGAGTTCCAACATTTTTAGGTAGTCCTAATTTCCTAGCCTTGTGACTAGTAGTCAAAATCCCAGGTCTCCTCTGAAGTTTTGGCTTCATTCTCTCAGCTTCCTGCATCACCCTCTCTGTAGAGGATCCAAGACATTGTCTGCCCTTCTGAGTTGTCTTGTACACTTGAAAAACATTACCACATGGATGATACCACAGTCTGATATCAACTTGAGCAGTAATTGGACTCTCTTGAAATGGAGGTTTAGCAGCCTCCAAGTAACAGGTGGCTACCTGGGTAAACCATCCCTCAGGATACCCCAGTGGTTCTAGTCTCAAGGAAAATTCTTTCAACCAGATTTATGATGACTTTCCTAATTTCCTACTGCCTTAGTGCAAAGGGCCCGGCATATTTTTAATATCACATCTCTAACAACCATCCTTATGCTCCACAACTTTCAATTCACTCCTTTTTCAAACACTGCACATTACAAAAAATACTTTTGCTCTGTTTTTTGATACAAATTCTCACTGTAAGCCTGGCTCCATGCAGCCACCAACCACCATGCCACAGTCCAAATGTTATACTGTCTTGAAATCTCCTCAGCCAAGTTCCTTAATGTAAAACCTTTAATCTTAGCCTTCCACAAATTTTCTGGATACTTGTAAAATGTAGAGAAATTCTTTGAGAATCTAATAGGAAGGGTATCTAGTCTAATCCCCAACAGAGTCCTCACTCCCCCTATGAAACTTCCTAAGCTCAGCCTGTACTACTCACACTTCTGACTGCACTCATATCTGCTAGCTCTCTCCATAACTTCCCAATAAATCTACTCACAGCATTATGTGGCTTCTCTAGCCTGTCTCTCAAAATTTTCTAAATTATTCCTACAGTCTAAAGGCTTAAGAACCCCATGGTCAAATTTCAGATTTCATCATTGCAGTAATTCCAGTCTCATTGCCAATTTTCTGTTTTTTTTTTTCACCACTGATACCAAATACTTTGCAGAAACAACTTAAAGAAGGAAAGATTTATTTTGGCTCACAGTTTCAAATGTTTCAGCCTGGATCAAGATATAATGGAATGTCAGCACTCTTAATGGCTTTCTCCTTTTTCTCCTTCTATTCTATCCAGGCCCCAGTTCACCTACTTCCAGAGTGAGTCTTCCCCTGTTAGTTAAGACTCTGTGGAAATACCTTCACAGACACTCCTAAAGATATACCTCACCTGTCTTTTAGGTAATTCTACATCCAAGCAAATCAGCAATGAAGACTAACCATCTCTTGTATAGTGTGTAAAATTAATCTATTTAGCTCCTTTCTATTCTGTATTCTTTGGAAGGAAGTCACCATTTGTAGCCCACACTTAGACTGACACCCACCTATAATGGAGTATATATAAAGTACTTGGAATTTTTGTAGGGTATGTCTGTGCTTTACCCATTTTTAATTCACTTAATAACATATATGTCAGGATAGACTCAGTGATAATTATTATATATTTCAGAGTGGAATCCAGTAATACTTCCCAATAGCCTAAATTTTTCTAGCTTTGTGAATTGTATGATCTTTCATTTGGTTACTGTACACTTTTGATATACCTTTATTGCTTTTGAGGGGTTTTTAGTACTTTTTTTCTTTCTTATTATAAGATGCTCCAGATCCATTTTCCACATTTCTTACCCCAAAATTACAATCAACTGTATCTCCAAAAATCTCTAGCTTGCTTTATTGGAGAAAAATATTAGAAACTAAGATCTGAGTTCACAGTGTGTTCCCTTTTATTATGATAACATTTCATCTTGTACAGATAAATATATGTGTCTATATGAGTTCTTACTGATATAGCTAACTACTACCTGTTATCATATGGACCTTTCTAGCTTTCTAGCCCTTGTTTATCTGTAAATTATCCCTTCAGCAATGAAACACCTGGCTCCCATCATTATCCAGCATTTACTTTCTTCTTCAAGTCTATATGTAGAGTGGTATCAGAATTCAGAATCCATACTCCCATAGAAAATAATCAAATTGAGTACAGTGCTGCGTGTACTTCCTTTTACCGATAGTCTTACAGGCTTCATTCATTTCTCATGCTATTGAGGTCATGTACCCACTTCACTGAAGTTATTTCATTCATGTGTGTGTGTGTGTGTGTGTGTGTGTGTGTGTGTGATGTGCACGCGCACTCCCATTTCTGGAATTGCAAAGTTTTAAAAACATATTTATATAACATTCTACTCACGTTATTTTGAAATTTTTATTTATTTATTTGCAAGCAGGGAGAAAGAGAGAGAGAGAGAGAGAGAGAGAGAGAGAGAGAGAGAGAGAGAGAGAGCACACAAATACACCAGGGCCCCTATCCACTGCAAACATACTCCAAAACACATGTGCCCTTTTTGTACATCTGGCTTTACCTGGGTATTGGGGAATCAAACTCAAGTCACTAGATTTTGCAGGGAAGTGCCTTAACAGCCAAGCAATCTCTCCAACCCTCTATTCATGTTTTTATGCTAACTCATGAAAGTGTTTACTATATATCCACTTAAAAAATGGACTTAAGACTTTACACAGAATACATGACTTTTTCTGCATCATTCATCACTATAAGATCAAAGGAAAATTCAGGTTAATACCAGGAATAAGTTTTCTCTATCCTATACTAAACCTGCTTCCTCAGAAGAATGAAATGAGCTGTGAAAATCAATGTCCATCACATCTCTATAATTATCCTTTCAGCATATAGAAGACAAAAACCCTAACTTCTTCATTTCTTCTCTTAATTAAAGCCATTTTTGAAACTTCAGAGAATGCAAAGAAGTGGAATCTTGAACATATCCCTCAGTTTTGGTGATTGACAAATTTGAACTCATTACTGTAGCAAAGAGGCCAATGATAACCATATGGCTAGTCCTCCACCATGCCTGTATCCTAGCCCAGTGCCTTCTGGCTGATAAGCACTGTCTCAGAACCATGCCCTTAGAAACTCTACAGTTGCATTTCCAATCTCACTTTTGTACAGAAGAGGATCTTAGAATTCTGACTGTGACCACAGAGAGTCCAAAGTTTAAGGGGAAAGAAAACCAGATCTTCTAACATGTAAGATGCAGTTCAATTATTTAAGACTGAGGTTGAGTAGACACCAGATTGTGTCTTTGTTATGCTGCGAAATTTGAGAAGCATAACTTCAGGAACACAATGTTATACCTCAATGTGAAATGTGACTTTCATTGTACTTGAGTGCTACGTCCATATATGGCTGCCTTGCCTGCTTGAATAAATCTGAAAGGTGCACAATGGGGAAACTTAGGGCCAGCTTGTTAAGCACTGGTACAGAATTATGTTTTTATAGAGCAGCAAATCTATCTTTAGAAAATACTGTTCTAAAACCTCAGTGAGTTGTAAGTACAGAGTAATTAATAATAAAAATGCATGAATATTAATAAGAATATGCTAACTCTAACATCCCCTGAACTAGAATTGGCAGAAATAGACACACGTGCTCATACACACACACACACACACACACACACACACACACACACACACACACACACACAGAGGATGTGTGCACTATAAAGAGGACATGTTCTCAAACATAAACTGTTACTAAAATTGCCTACTTGCACATGTTATCTTTACTTAGTTTTCAACTATGTTTGTTCAAAAATCACCACAAGCCTATACCCTCTGGTAATCAAAACTCTTATCCAGAGTTCTAACTATGAGATAAGTATGCATTCCAAATAGCTAAGTGGGAGCCATGCAGTCTTGTAACCAGAACTTCAGCATGTGCCTCTCAGAATACTGTGAAGCATCACAAGCAGGAGACAATAAGTCAAATGTAATTTTGAAAATTTAACGTGCCAATTTAAAAACAGAGTGGTTAGCAAACCAATTTTCCGAGGAACAGGTCAGAAGTGGTAAACAGATTCCCATGGCTAAGCAGTTGGAGATGTAAATTGTCTGAAATGAAAGATATTTATTCATGACCACAGTGGGCTGAAAAAATTAATTCAGAGAAGTTTTTCGCCTTCCCTGGAGTATGCAATTCTTAAATAAATGATCAATAGCTGACTTGAGCCAAATAGAAGGACTTGTCCCAGATCAGGCAGGTAATTACTACAGTGATGAGCTGGGGAAGAGGAACAGCCAGAGACACAGTAGCATTAATCATGGCTTTAAACCATTTCTCTCTTTCTGGTTGCATCATCTGAAAAAAAAAATCATGGAACAACTTAGTCCAGTAGAAAATTCACAGATTGGGGTGCATATTTCTGATACTTCCATTTTCTGAAGTCCCCAAAGCAGATAGAAAGAAACTATTAATGGAAGACAATATCACTGTATACATTTTTAGAGACATTGGAGGTACTAGTTAGCCGAGTGAGCTTGAATGAATGGGGCCAGAGGGAGATGAGTGAGATGTGAGCGACTTGGATCTGTAAATATCTGTTTAATTTCCCTGGTGGGAATTGGGGCTAGAACATTTGCTTCATTTAGTCATCAGAACAAAATACTCACAGTTGTGCCAAAACTTTCTGCCTCTACAAGCTGGACCGAGATGAAAAGGCTAATGTGAAAGTCGTCTGGCACTTTGGCCCTGAAAGTTCCTTTATTCTGTTCTCAAAAATGGTTGACCAACAGGGCAATAGAAGAAAATGGTAGTGCAGTGTAACAAGACACAAGGAATCCCGTATGAGATAGGTTGACTCTACAAATCTACTTCTAGAAATGTAGGAACATTTGTTCAAGCATGTCAAAACACCATATTCATAATGGTAAACAATTCTATGGTCCTCACTAGGGTACTTGCATAAAAATAACAGTGAAGATTTTATAACAAAAATACATTATTTATATATATGCATATATAATATTCATATATATGCATGTGTGTGTACATTATATATATAAATTTATGTTGCAAATCATATGATATGAAAGATAAATTATTAAATGATAAAAGCTAGAACCAGTTTATATAGTTAACTTCCATTTGCAGAAAAGTACTTATAAATGTTAATGTTATTATTACATATACATAGAAAAATTCTGTAAAACATCCAAGAAGCTATATATTATGAGAAGTGAGGATGGAAATCAGAAAAAATAGGAGATAGATTTGCATTTTGTTTTGTGTTTGAATGTTTTCTTACTGCAAACATGTATTAATTATAAAATTAAAACTTGGGCTAGAGAGATGGCTCAGCAGTTAAGATGCTTGCCTGCAAGGATTCCAATTCAAATCCCTAGTACTCACATAAAATCAGATGCCCAGGGTGGCTCATTCATGTGGAGTTTGTTTGCAGTGGCTGGATGCTCTGGCATGTCCATTTTCTATCTGTCTTTCTTCTCCCTATCTCTCACTGCTAATAAATAAAATATATATTAAAAAAGAAAACAATGTAGTTTAAAAAAAACTTAAAACTTGATTAATTAAAAACCCACCTCCATAAGGAGAACATAGATCTAAAAGTCTGGAACGTCTCCCTAATGAGAAATAACTAACTTGAACCCCAAAAGGTTCCAGTGGACCTTGCCATTTACCAGTTGTATGATCTTGACTAAATGTCCTTATAGACCTATAAGTGAAAAGGTTGGTGTCATGGTTTGAACCAGGTGTCCCCCAGAAACGTACGTGTTCTGCATGCTTAATCCTAGTTGATGGCAGTTCTGGAATTAGAACTTTGCTGGAGCTGTGTTGTTTGGGGCAGGTTTTGTGGGTGTTATATGCCAGCATTTAGCCTTGCCAGTATTTAGCACACCTTCCTGCCACTGTTTGCAGTGCTGTGGCAGAGGTGATGTCCACCCCTCTGGTCATGCCATTGTTTTCCCTGCCATCATGGAGCTTCCCCTTGAGTCTGTAAGCCAAAGTAAACCCATTCCTCCACAAGCAGCTTTTCGTCAGGTTCCTTGTTGCAGCAATGAAAGAAAGTTGACTAGAACAGTTGGGCTAGACTTAGGACTATCAAAGAAGAGTATGTACCTGCTTGGCCTTTGGTGAGGATGGAGAAAGCTAAAGGAGAGGTAGTGGAATTCCAGATGCTATGCACATTTCTCTGCCTCAAACGTAAGCTTCCTTCCACCTAAGATTTTGTCCAAGAAAGATACAATGATGGCAGATATGGAAAAATTTTAAATGCATGGATTTCATAAAGTGCATATTTAACATTGGTTACCAGATATTGAACTACTTGATATATGATATGTATTGGATTAACAACTTTATGTGTGACATTTCTAATATTTTTAATAGTAATTATATGAAGCAGTGTCGTAGTCAGCCACACGCCGCTGAGATGAATCTTCAAACCAGGCACAATTTGGGGGAGGAAAGTATTTATTGAAACTATAGATTGAAGGGACGTTCCATTCACAGGTTCAAGCAGAGAAAAACCCATCACCTGCACAACACACACAGAACAGGGAACAGGCAGGAAGGCCAAAGAGAATTTTTCATCCTCTTTATATAGCCTTAGGGTGGGGTCTTGCAACCCTATCCCAGACTTAATGGCTTCCCGAGTCTCTGGAATTTCCTTCCTGCACTGCCCACACAGGAAAGAATGTTTACTTCTAGCTCCTTTGAGCTTCCTTACATCCTGCCCCCTAATGAGAGGCTGCCTTCCTGTGAACGTCCTCAGAGACCCACCCAAGATTACTTGAAAGGTCAGGTTGACATCAAAACTTAACCATCAAAAGTAGGTACTGTCGTCATCCCCATTTTACAGTTGAGGACACACTAAGAGCTTCCCTTGCTCTGGTCTATATCCCACAGTAGGAAAAGTATTGAAGCAAGAATGGAGAACAAACAGAATTCCCAAGTCTGTGATGACTGTGAGATGTCCAAATTATTCTCAACTTAGTTTACATACCTGAATTTACAATTTCCTGCCAGCACCTGGGCACTGTGAGTAAACTCAGGCTGTGAAACGCCAGAGCACTTTCTTGCCATCCTGACCACAGTGTACCAGTTTTGCTGCATGTCTTCCTTCCTGTTGCCTCCTACAAACCTTCACAGAGGTAAACATTAGTAGAGATACTAAAATTTGTAGGCTTGACAATTATTTAGATGTAACCTGAGAAAACTGAATCATTATTCCCAGGGAACAGCTAAAATTGTAGCCTGTTGAGAAGAAGCTTGAAGGAAATAAACTTAGACCCAAAGTACTCCTGAGAAAATTATGCCTTTCGGGGGGGAAAAAACAATGCATCATAGCTTTTAATGAACAGGATATATTCACTTGGGTATCATGTTAATTTAGAACTAGTGCTAATCTCAGTTGAGGAGACAAAATTTGCATTTATATAGAGGCTGGATGCTCCATCAAAAGCATGTGTCCTAAAATTTTATTTTCCTATAGGAAACTTGGTGAGGTTAAAATGATACCACCACTGATTGAGTAAGGGCATAGGATGAAGCGGAAGCTTTTAAGCTTCAGGTCCAGATTTAAATCTGGCTAATACTTTTGCTAGTTTAGAAAGTTATTCTTTCTAATGTACAACTTCCTCACCTATGAAATAAGGATAATATTTCCTTCACAGTTGACCAACGATAACCAAAGAAGTTGATGCACATAAGGCTCCTAGCATAGTAATTCACATGCCGTAGGCAGCAAATTAATATCTGTCTTCCTGTCTTTTCTTGTCTTGCTTTTTCCAAACAAATAGGAGATGAAATGGACTTGTTATCATCAATTGAAATTCATTCTGGGACCATAATGGGCAGCTCCTGGATGTCACCTAGACTAAACAAACACAACATTTCACTTCTTGAGGACCTTATGAATTCCCTAGGCTTTTGATGAAGCAAACGGATTACATGATTTACACAGGGAAAATGAGCAGCTGAGACGAAGCGTCTCGCGAAAATGAAAGCTGTTCATGAAGAAGTAAACAAGGTAAGAAATTGAAATAGGAAGATAAACAGAGAACTGGGTCCATTGATCCACAGGCTGGATCAGTTCAGGGGGACAGGAAATGTCTATTTCTCCATCCCAGGCTGTCAGCATGCACCACGCACTCCTGCTCTTATCTGCCCACCTTCTTCTAATGCCCTCCTCTGTCAGGGTACTCGCTTCCTCAATATGCTTCTTCAAAGAACATTAAAAGCTCATAAATAGTATTAAAGACACATTTGATAATAATTTTTGATATATTTTATCATTAATAACCCTTTTTCTGCCCTAACTGAATCTTGCCAATGTCTTGTCCTTTGGATAAAAAGCAAAGGATAACATTCTGGGGATGGGATTCAGATGACTGAGTGAAGGTAACTTTCCAAATGAACTCTGTCCTTAGCTGAAACCTAATGGATGAATTGAAAGCATATGCAAAGCATAAGAAAGGTAATTGGCTACAAACAGAGGAGGAGGGAGATGGTTAGGTGAAGATGAAACAAACCCAGCCCCATCAAGAAGGCTTCTGCTGAGCTAAATTATATCATTTATAGGAAAATGGATGTAATTAGGGAAGAATATCAAGCAAATTAAGCCAGTCTCAGAAGACAAATATTTTTTTGCTAGAAACATATATATATATACATATATACATATATAATCATTTATATACAGGACATAAAAGTTGAATCAGAACAAAGAGGTGGGACAAGATTGAAAAAAGGGGCTGATATGCTCAACATACAATATATACTTCTGTAGAAATGCCCTTTTATAACACAGTATCACATACTATATGTGTGTATATAAATATATACATATAATGAAAAATATAAATAATAAAGACCAAACAAAAAAACAAGAAATAAAGGAAAGAAAGAATATGTTTGGTTCCATTGATTGAGAACCAGAAATGCACACATACCACCCTGTTCAACTCTCTGGACAGGAGCCTCCCACACCTGGCAGGTGTCTACTTCCTTTTGTTCTGAAGATATTCTACCTGCCTGCTCTGAGGTTGCTTTTTACTTACTGGACCTTCTCTTGAATATCTGGCATCCCTTCTCAATGTGTTATGTTCTTCTTCTTCAGGTGATCCCTTGTGTGCTATGTTCTCTTAGGAAGAAGCAAAGAGGGATAAAGGCACAAACCTGTTGTGGCATCCTCACCCATAATTGTAAGGCAAGCCTTTGTAGGATCACTTTCGAAGCCATATCCACTCCTATTTCTCCTATTTCTCTCCTGAGCTTGAAATCTCAACATTCAACTGTCTGGTAGAGACACCTTGATTCTCCACTGCAACCTAAATCCAACATAAAGCATAACCATCATTTCCCCCAAATTTCTTCATCTTCTATAACTTGAACCTTAGTGAAAGATACCTCCAAAAATATACAAATCAGAAACCATCTTTGGTATTTGATTCTACCATATCTGATTGTCAATACAGCCGATGATTATATTTTGAACTTTTATTAAATCATTAGATAATTTCAGAAGCTATCCCATTTACTCTTGGGAAAGTCAAATCTCTAAATAAAAAAAAATCATTATCAGTAATAATATACTTTCCATTCACTTGCTCAATAAGTGTTCATTGAAGTTTCATCCTTTGGTAGATATTGCCCTAGGTTCTTGAAATTCGGCAAAATCAAAATAAAGACTTTTCCCTTGATAACTTCATAGACTAACAGAGGAACAAGGAAAGACAATTCTATAATAATTGCTAAAGTAAAGCCTCTTGGTTATGAACATCTAGTGATGGCCTTATGGGAAGACAGACTTTGAAGAGGAAATCTAATTATAAAATAAAGGCCAAGAAGATACTGCCAGTGCTACCATTACTGGGTAATGTTTGTTAACAACCTTACCACGTGCAGGTGCTCTGTTGACCAGTAGATATATAGTCTGTTTCCAACCCTCAGAAGCAGTGTGATGGAGCCTGAATAAATGAATCCATTTTTGCAGATGAAGTAACAAAATTTACAGAGGTTGACTCCTGTCCAACATCATATAATTAGTAAAGTTCTGGGTGTTCAGACTCAATTTCATTCATTTAATCTCTATGCAATATACTGAATGACAGATGTGGATGTGTGGGTGATCTGGCTACAATTCTGTCAGTACATTGATTGCCAAGGTTGATTTGGCTGATCTGGCTGGCTGGGGGGGGTGTCCCCTTCCTCCCTTACTGTTCCATATGCATCCTTCCTGAAGCTTCATTCTAGGTCAAAGAGGACGACCTTCCCCTAATAGAGGAGGACCAGTCTTCAGTCAAAAGTATACAAATAGCTACACTCCCTTGCTAGATCCTTCAAGAACCTTATAGCTCTCAAGAATGACAGATGTTGCTAGCAGAAAAAAAATATTACTAGCATAAAAATATCACTAAAGGTGAGGCTCAGTCTGCATCCTCTGGTCTGAAACCCCCTGGGTACACGTGGGTTCAGAACACTTTGTGACAAACCAAATTGAAAAGTGTCCCACAAATGTAAAATATAGTCCACACTTTGAAGACTTCATAGAAACGTCATCACACATCACTGAGAGACCCTGCCTAATCCAGAATGGGAACCAGCCCCAAGATGTTAGCATGTGTAGTGCTGGAAGACTTTATACAGCTGCCAGGGGAAACTGACCAAAGATATTCTGAGAAAGCAGAAGTCACTGATATACAACATTGAATGATGCCATGAGACCAGTAAGGCAAGAAGTGCTCATCAGTGCAATAGTGGTGCTAAACCTAGGTGAGAAAACAACTGTTTGCTAATTGGCTGCTAAAACCTATGTGGGTAAACAACTGTTTGCTAATTGGCTAAGAGATCCACTCAGTGGCAGGTAACTGGAACTGGGATGCATGGTAAACCCTTATAAGGACCAAGAACCTAGGCTCTAAGGGGAAACCCCCACTAATCAGAGATCTACAGAGAGGCTATACCCATCAGAATCTCTCCAAATTAACAAAGTTTGTCTCATTTAACCTATATTGATCTCACTCTCCCTCAGAGATTCTATTTGTATGTTTCAGAAGGCAGCAAGAACCGTGGACAACCCAATCAAAACAATAGTACCTGAAATGTTGCTTGTCACACAGGCAGGAGATGAACCACCCCCAACTTATGATATAGAGCCCAAACAAAACCTTTGAGGAAGTGATGAGATGTGCAAGAGACATACCTCCACAGCAAATCATAAAACCTATGAAAGGATAATGGAGACAGACACGGAGTATACCTAACACAAACTAAAGCAGAAATCCAGAGACTCTTAAGACCTCACCAGTAAAGCAGTTAAAGCTAAAAACTAAAGCCCTAAAACTCACCCACCATGACTCAGGGATCTGAGTAGAAGAGAAGGCAGAAAGATTGTAAGAGCTATGGTGGGGGAGAATATCCAGAGCCATCCGCCACCCCTCGCCCCAGCAACAACACATAAAGAAAAACATTCTGGCTACCTCTGTACAATCCCTAACCCCCTATCCCATGGATTTGTCCAGCAAGCCCACTGAGGAGGGCCCCCAGCTGGTTAGGGATAGGGAGGAGGGAAATGGGGGTATCATTATAAGACTTGCTCATAGAATGTATTTGATTATTGACAATAAATATGAGAAAAAAGAAGCATGCTTACAAAGCCTGCTGGACCAGATTCAATTTCCCAGAACGCACATATAACCAGATGTCCAAAGTGATGCATGCATCTGGAGTTCATTTAAAACCCTTGGTGTACCCATTCTTTCCTTTTATTGCAAATAAATAATTTTTTTCTTTTTAAATCTCAAATACAATCTCAACATCAATTACATCCTAAAATGGTAATATGTTAGAACTTTCATGTTAAGCAACATATATTATTAAAATTCATGTTATTTGTTTATTTTCCCTTCCTGTGTGATTATTAGAAATGCTTAAATTACATATGAAGAGCACATTTCTTTTGTAAGTAATCGGCTCATGGTGTTAAAAGGGTGGAAAGATGACTGAGCAGAACCACATGAGAAGGGAGCACCTGAGTCAAGACTGCAAGATGATTCAGTGGGTCATGGAAACAAAGACAGATTTTTAAGAGGGAGGAAAGCTGGAGGAGGGAAGGCAGCCTGGTATCTGCTCAGAAACCGTGAGGACAGCAAAATCAGAGAGATGGAGTTCATCCAGCACACCTGTACATAAATCAAAGCTCTCATTTCAACTGATTTCTGTAACCAGCAAATAGCTTTTATCGAATTCTTCATTATGGGCTTATCATAATTCTATTGCAAAAGGAAATAAAACTGTAGGTTTAAATAACTGTGCCACTTGGAGAACTATTATTCCATGAAAAGACTAGGCAAGGCAGGGCCTCAGAAATGTGAGATTGTAATTTGCTCCTCCTTGAAGTTCTCAAGTACATTATCTCTGACTTAGAGGTGGCACTCTAGTAAATTAAAGATACTTTATCTCGGATAAAAGATTGTGCTTCTGACTATAAATTCTGGTCTTAAACACCAGCCCTAAATCTGTGGTAAGATTTTCCTTCTCATAAATATTCATCCAAAGTTGCCTGCAGTAGAGATAGATGTCTGCTTGCGTGTAGATATGAAGTGGAGGCAACACATGGGAAAGTTCATGGGCACGGAAGTCAAATAGATCTGAGTTGCTCTTCTGGTTCCTAGTAAATATCTGGTTAATTTACTCATCTGAACCTATATAACCTTGCGGTGGTTTGATTCAGGTATCCCCCCCAATAAACTTATGTGTTCTGAATGCTTGACCCCCCAGCTGATGGTAATTT
Source organism: Zapus hudsonius (assembly GCA_004024765.1). NCBI lineage: Eukaryota > Metazoa > Chordata > Mammalia > Rodentia > Dipodidae > Zapus > Zapus hudsonius. The sequence continues at coordinate 21,778 of PVHP010017203.1, forward strand.
TGGAATTAGACCCTTGTTGGAAGTATGTTATTGGGAGTGACTTATGGGTGTTATAGCCAGCTTTCTCTTGTCAGGGTTTGTTACACTCTCCCACTGCTGTTGTCCACCTGAGGTTGTCCAGGAGGTGATGCCCAGCCTCTGTTCATATTATCATTTTCCCTGTCATTATGGAGCTGCCCCTCGAGTCTGTGAGCAAAAATAAACCCTTTCCTCCCATAAAGCAGTTTTGGTCGAATACTTTCTGCAAGCAATGAGAAGCTGACTGCAATAAACCTCATGTGAGAAATGTGGCCAGCTGTACTCACCTACTCACTGCTCTGCTCACAGAGAGGATGTTAAGGGAGAAGTGATAAAAGGAAAGAAGTGTACTTAGTATAGTGTCTTTAATGTAGCAGAAGCTTAAAGAATGGTAGACACACCTATCCATGCCCACATGCGAATGTGTATATCTCCTGTGAGAAGTGCAGCCTTGATTTCTTAGAATACTATTAGTGCCAAGTGGGCAAAGGCAGACATAGGAAAACTGTCCAAGGGGCTTCCCAAGAAGCCAGCAGGAATTGCCTAAGATCAGTCTTCTCCTGGCTGCCTGTGATGGTTAAGTTTTGATGTCAACTTGACCTTTCAAGTAATCTTGGGTAGGTCTCTGAGGATGTTCACAGGAAGGCAGCCTCTCAGTAGGGGGCAGGATGTAAAGAAGCTCAAAGAAGCTAGAAGTAAACATCCTTTCCTGTGTAGACAGTGCAGGAAGGAAATTCCAGAGACTCAGGAAGCCATTAAATCTGGGGTAGGGCTGCAAGACCCCACCCTAAGCCTATATAAAGGGGAAGAGATTCTCTCCTTTGTCTTCCTGTCTGTTTGCTATTGGTGTTGGTGATTTGGTTTTATCTTTGCTTGGACCTGTGAAAGAGGAACAGCCTCTTTCACTTTTATGGGACTTCCCCTGGATCTGTAGCTTGAATAAATTGTTTCCTCCCATAAACTGTGCCTGGTTTGGAGATTCATCCCAGTGGCTTGTGGCTGACTGCAATACTGCCTGAAGAAGTCTCTGGAATGCTCCATTAATCACAAAATCACAAGAAAAATATGTTTCTATGTGAAGCAAAATTTTACTTAACAAGCTCTCTTAAAGCTAGGAAATTTAGGTCTAAGAAATATATCTCAAGAGAGTGGGCATGAGGCTGACCTGGAAGTCATTCTGCAGCCTAGGTTGGACTTGAACTCATGGCAATCCTCTGACCTTAGCTTCCCAAATGCTGGGATTATAGATGTGAGATGTGCGCGGCTCTCTTTGCTTTCTTTTACCATGTAGTTCAATATGGTAGCTTTTAACTCTTTAAATCTACAGTATGTTATTTACTTTTAAAAATCTAATAATATGGCAACAAATGGTGGTGAGAGTGTGAGAAAGAGAAAACCTCATTCACGGTTGGTGGGAGTGTAAACTTGTATAGTCAGTAAGAAAATCAGTACGAAGGTTTCTCGAAAACCTCAAAGTAGGGCTGGAGAGATGGCTTGGCAGTTAAGGCACTTGCCTCCAGTGCCAAAGGTCCCAGATTCAATTCCCCAGTACCCATATAAGCCAGACCCACAAGGTGGTGTCCCTGGTTCTCTCTAGGAAAAGTAGAAGGGATACTCCTTCTATGGTTTGGTTCGTAAGATGTACAACAGGGCTTTGAACTCCACCTGAACCTTGGGGACTGTTGTGGTTTATAGGGGACTAATGTAAATGCCCCAATGAGCTCATGTGTTTAAACACTTGGTCTCCAGCTGAAGTTGCCATGCATAATTTGGGTTGACTGTGGAACATTGAGAAGATTTCCTTGCTGGAGGAAATGGGTGGCTGGAGATGGACGTTGAGGGATTTTGTAAACTGTCCTCACTTCTTGTTATTTCTCTGCCACTCTGTCTCCTGTGCTGAGTGTGACCAGCTCTGCCTCATGCACCTGCCACCATGCATTCCTTGGCATGATGGATGATATGGGCCCTCTAAGTATATGCTGAAATAAACTCATTCCTCTTTAAGTAGCTCCTGGTCAGGTATTGGTTCACAGCAACAAGAAAGTAACTGATGCAGAAGTGAAGATTTGACTTGCCCATATTTGAACCTCCCAACAATAATCTGTTCTAGTGACAGCCACATATTTAACTGAATGAATGAAGCAATGAATGAGTAGCTTGGTGAGAAAAATAAATGTTTTAAACATGTTTTCATGAAAAATGAATCCACTAGAAGAAAGAAGTATTGCCCTTTCAGAGGATCCTTGAGACCATGATGTTCAAACTTGCTCATCTCTGAAAGCCCAGAGGGGTACATTTTAAAATTACAAAAGCCCCTTCCCAAGTTTCTAACTATGTATCTCTAATGTGGCGAGCAATATAACCTCCTCCCAGGCATTTCAGAAAAATCAAACAGACTTGAGACTCCCTGTCAAGGGGAGCAAACCGTGTGGGAATACAAATCTCAAGACCAGGTGAAATGCACAAAGTCCTCAACCAGAATCCTAATAATCTCCCATACTGGGAGTAAGACAGCCAAATGAGCATTTGAACAAATAAAGCAGATTTCAAATATTTTCAAATGATGATAAATAACTAGTCCCAGCCCCAAGAAAATGAGCTTGAGTTTTTAAAATTCATTAGTCATCACAGGTTGATTAGGTGAATGTATTTAAAGCAAAGAGGTAGTGATGAATGACGTCAGTTGAGGCACAAGTGAGACAGGTTTTCTCTAGTGATTTCTCTTGCCAAGTTAATAAGTGGAAAGTGAGATTCATGCAGGTAATTAGAAGCCAGACTGGCGACTGAGACAATGATTCTTCCCCAAATTTGCTTAACTAGGAAGGGAGAAAAAGGAGCAATATGGAAGGACACCAAAAAAAAAAAAAGTCAAGGACTTCAGCAGTGGTATAGGGTAGAATTGGGAAAGTATGAGTGAACATATGGAATGTTTCTTCACAAAGCCTGCTTCAGCAGCAAGAAAAGAAGAGGTATTTCCTGGGAGCCTCTCAAGGTCAAAGGCTAGCATGGGTTGGATGTATGGACACACCTTCCTCAACTTTGCACAAGATTCAGAGGAGATTCTAGCAGCCTTTCCTGCCTCACAGCAGAGTGCTAGTGTTGTCATGCTTACTTGAGCCTTGGTCACTGTGAAGAATCTAGAATCTAACGATCAGGCTGGGGAGTTGACACTGCATAGCCATCACCACCAGACCAGAGTAGGGATCCCCAGCACCAAAACATAAAGCTGCTATCGTAGTCAGCCACATGCTGCTGGGATGAATCTTCAAACCAGGCATAATTTAGGGGAGGAAAGTATTTATTGAAACTACAGATTGAGGGGAAGTTCCATAACAGTGAAAGAGGCTGGCCCTCTTTCACAGGTCCCAGCAGAGAGAAAACCCCATCACCAAACCACACAGAGAACAGGGAACAGGCAGGAGGGCCAAACCGAATTTTTTAACTTTTATATAGCCCTAGGGTAGGGTCTTGCAATTCTATCCCAGACTTAATGGCTTCCTGAGTCTCTGGAATTTCCTTCCTGCACTGCCCACACAGGAAAGGATGTTTACTTCTAGCTTCTTTGAGCTTCCTTACATCCTGCCCCCTACTGAGAGGCTGCCTTCCTGTGAACATCCTCAGAGACCCACCCAAGATTACTTGGGTTTACTTAAACTGAGATGCCATGCCTACAACCCCAGTGCTGACAGGCAGAGCCAGACAGATCCCCCAGTTTGATGCATATTTAATCTAGCCAATTAGTGAGCTCTGGGTTTAGTAAGCCATCCAGCCCCCCCCCCAAAAAAAAAACATGGACAGCACTTGAGGAAGACATCTCAAGTTGACTTGTGGCTTTCACATGTATGCAAACACACATACATTATACCAACACGTGTGTGTGCTACACACACATACACACACACACACACACACACACACACACACACACACACACACACACACCATTTAAGGAAACGAATTCAAAATCCACTAGAGAAGTTCACACATCACTGATGTGGTTTGGCTGGAGGTTGCAAGGAAATTAGAAAATCCTATCGGCTCTCATTTCTTAATGGAAAACGCCAGTCTGAAAATGGCCAGGGAGAGTTAGTTACCAGGTTTTTACCAATGATGCCTGTGAGGATATCCAATCAGAACCCAGCAGGCAGTGTAGACAGTGTGGCAAGAGTCAAGAGCTGACTTCATGGATATAAATTCCTACCTGTCCCTTTGCTGGCTCTGTCTAGCTGGAGAAGTTAAGTTTTGAGCCTGCTCCCCATGTATTAAAAGGAATGAAAAGCATCTAACCTACAGAGTTGTGGTGGAGGTTAAATGAGGTAATCACTTGTAACTGAGTGGCTCTGCCTCAGCTTGGATGTATGGCTCAGTAGCTGTTCACCATCTGCAGGAAGCATGTCTAAATTGCACAGTCTGTTCTTGACAGGTAAACAGACACTTTCTCTAAGGGCTGAGCTTCCTGAGGATAGCAAAGGGTTTTGTTCTCATTCATTCTTTAAGGGCTGAAAAGAAGAGGAGTCTCAGAGAACCTTGCTTCACTGAGATCAGTTGCTCACTCTTCTGACCTGAGTTCCGTCACTCAATGCCCCATGTAGCCTTGAGAAGCCAGTCATCTGTGGCACCATAAATCGATATCTAATTTGTGTCAAATATGTCAGCAAATTAGCAAAAATACAGCAAGGCTGTAACTTTGGGCACTCATAGTCTCTCTGGCAGCTAATTTATAAGCTAAATTGAATCATCAGCACCCAATTAAATTCCTCCTGCATCATGGCACAAAATGCTCACTTTTGTTTTCTAAATGAAGGAGGGGAAATGGGAAGGAAGAGAGGGCCATTACATTCTCATCCATGTATTTCCTTGAGTTAGGATGTTTCACTGTTGAATTCATCTAGGTTCCTGAGTTTAGAGAAGTATGGAACTATTATATTTCCTAGTTTCCTATGTATTTTCTCTTTTGCCATAATCTCCATTGCTCATTAAACTCCCACTGACTCTATCAAGGTTAAAAAATTTATCTGTACAGATCTCAATATCCGTTGCAGTCCCCAAGCAGCCATGAGCTTGCAGCTTTCTGCACTGAGCCTCATCCAGAGAAGGGGTTCATCATTTCTGGATTGGATCAGCCAATGAAATATTAAAGTCTTCGTTGTCTCTTCAGCAGCCACTACTAGAAATCAACCGTTCTGTCTATCTAGGACAAAAAGGACAGTTATTGCTCCTGGAAGGATGGAAGCCAATTACAGAGCAATACCATCCAGCTGCAGCGTCTGAAGTCCTGCTGCCAATACTTCTGGTTGTCTGTCCCAAACCTGCCTGATCCCCCTGACATCAGACAGCAATAGGCAGGTTGAGAGGACCTCAGCAGATACTAGATCCAATATCAGTTCTCTCTGCCTTCTGATTCATGGCCACTTCTCCTATGTGCATCAAACTTGTCCTTCAGACTTGAGGTCTGGCTGTGCTCACGGTTCTTATGTCTTCCCCAGTCTGGTTTATAAATTTGCATCCCTTTAATTCAGGGCCTGAGTCTAGGATTTTGGGACAAAATTATGTCAGAAAACACTCTGAAAGAAGAGAGGAAATAAAATGAGAGAGTCTGTTAATAAAAATGTACCTTTGTGAGCCAAAGTTCCATGAAAAAGCCACATTTGTGTTAAGCATTAAAGACTAATTAGAACTTCAGTGATTATGGGAATTGGAATTGTTGCAGGTCCAGAACCAATTTATCTTAACCCTTAAGTTCCCATTTATTAAGCATTTTGTGCCTGACCTGACATCTTGTGACTATAAGGTAAATCCTTCAGAAAGTAGGAACAGACCCCTAGTGTCCACAAGCCCTAAAGCTAGGAATGTCCTCAGAGAGCATCTGAAGGCAATGCAAAGACTCTCCTGCTTTCTTGAAACCTCCCTACATACCTGATGTCTCTACTAATGTATATGATAAGTGTTTTGAATTATGGTTTTTTTGTGTTATATTACTGTAAAAATTTCATCAAATTGTAAGTATGTTGGGACATGGTTTTGTGGGTACCTAAATCTCTAATACTGGGCCTTGGTCTCTCATATTTGGCTCCAGAATAAATTCTAATTATCTTTGAGGTGACGTGAGACTTGTGCTTTTCTGTAGTATCACTATTATAGGCACCTTGTCCTCTGATTCTATTAGGTGAAGCCCAAGAGACGATGTGGAAACAAGGTAAGGTTGTCCTGTGGGTTTGTAAAGAAGGTAAAGATTTTATTCATAAAAGTCTATTTCTCAAACCGGGCATGGTGGCACACGCCTTTAATCCCAGCACTCGGGAGGCAGAGATAGGAGGATTGTCTTGAGTTCGAGGCCACCCTGAGACTACATAGTGAATTCCAGGTCAGCCTGGACTAGAGCAAGACCCTACCTCGAAAAACCAAAAAAAAAAAAAAAAAAAAAAAAAAAGTCTATTTCTCTCTTTAATGGTTGAACGTTGCTGTTGCAACATCCATTACCCCTGCCCTGTGGTATCCAGTTTGCCTTATAGGCAATGTGTGCTCCACAGCCAAAGAAAGCCTTTAGGTAGAGAACCCTTAGGAACCCATAAGATAGCATGCTGACATCTCAATGGGCTGAAAGAACATAGCCATGTACCAAGAGTCTACAACAAAAACATCACCCCGGCACAAAATGAACAGCCTGATGTGTGATCTCCTGAAGGGGTCAATCGCCAATGAGAGACCATCCTGTTGTGGTTGGTACCCCCTTCCAAGTGCACCTCAAAGAAAATAACATAGAGGAGTATACTGAAACAAATCTGTAGGCCACAGAGCCTCGGTTGTGTGCTGGAGTTTGTCTATTGTGATTGAACTACTTCTCTGATATACTGAGAATTACATAGACTTAATTCTCACAGTGAACTTCTGAACAAGACCTTGGGTTCTTATTTTAAAGATGCAATTTCTGAAGCTTGTAAAATACCAGTGTATCAAAAGTTATACAGTAAGACATGAAAGGGGTTATACACCCTTCCAGGGCTCTCCTTTGCTGGGCCACATGCTTCCCAACACTCGGGAGGCAGAGGTAGGAGGATCATCATGAGTTCAAGGCCACCCCGAGGCTACATAGTGAACTCCAGGTCAGCCTGGGCTAGAGCGAGACCCTACCTCAAAAAACCAAAAAGAAAAAAATGTATAGATTTATTTCAGACCAGATGATGAGAGCCAATAAAATGCTATAACTGATTCAAAGAAGCTAAAGAACACACAAACACACCAGGAATGCTGATGTAGTTTTTCTAATATAAGAAAGGAAATCAAATGCTTCTAAACCCAACACAATCCATTTGCATTTTGATGATCATAAATTGTTTGATCATTTGCATGCCCATTAATACAGTACCAGCTTACTGAGGAGGTAGAATAAAACTGCAGTTTTAAGAATTTAGAAAGGGCATCTTTCCCCTCCCTGCCTCACAAAACACACCTGTTAAATGTCTCCATTCCTTGACTGTGACTGACACCAGAGATTCCATGCGCATCAATTCATGCTTTGGGGACAAGCAGGAAAAACCCACGTTATCCACTCAGGAACTATAGCAAATAAATCCATTAGACTCTCAGCTAACCATGGGCAAAGGCTTCAACCTGGAGTTGAACTGGAAATCTCATCCCTGCTAAATAGCCGACAGAAAGCTATTAAAAGCTATGGTTACGTGAAGCTCTATGGGAGAGAGAAGTCATCAATGGTGGTAAACAGCAGTGGACTTTGCAAGCCCTAAGACTGGCAAGCCAGGCCAAATGTGTCAACTGTGGCAATAGAGGCACATCTATTTTGGGGGAAACCAACTATTCTCTAATTGGACTGGTGGCCCTGCTCCACAGGAGGGTTCTGAAGACCTAGTCAAAAACCTACAGTGAGCAAGCCCTAGGGGAGTAATGCCTGCTGTTGTCTGGTTAAGTACATATATTATGTACACCAAATGTCCTTGAAAGAACTTTTTAAAAAAATGATTATACCCATATAATAATGCTACTCTCACATTTGGCTAGAGAAGCTTCTCTTTCCCAATTGGCCCCAGTTGGCAGTGACCACTGGGATAACTCAAAAGACACCATAGTGCTAAGAAGAAATGACAGTGGAGTGTTCATCACTGGGACATCTCTATCACACTTCCCAAGACTCAGGGTTTATTGCAGAAGAGGAGATGGAAAGATTGTAGAACCAAAGGAAGGGTAGGACTGCTTACAATGCAAACTTCCAGACACAAAATGGCCTTGATATTCATGACTTCACAATGCCTGATAATATCTACACATAATGGGAGGAAAAGATGATGACACTGAAACAAAACAGAGACTAATTGAGAGGGGGAAGAGATATGAGGGAGGGTGGGGAGGGAATCATGATTTATTGTCTATAATTATTAAGCTATCAATAAAAAGTTTTTTTAAAAAAATTAAAAAAAAAGAATTCTGTACTCACTGCCTTTCCTGTATACTAAGACCAAACGTGTGAAACACACACAAATTATCCTTCAGTAGACGATGGGGCATGGTGGAAAGGACAGAGGATGTTTGGGATAGAACCAAATCATTGTCGTTGTTCACCTGAGAATGAGTATTTAAATGTATACATTAGTGGAGGGTTTAAAGGAGACATAAAATGGCACAAGGAAGGCTCAAGAATTGTAAGGTGTCATAGTTGCCTTTGCTTACTGAGATAACCCATCTGACTGATGGGAGGAGAGGGTTTATTTTGGATAACAGTCTTGAGGGGAAGTTTCAGTGTGGCAGAGGAAGGATGGTGGAGCAGAAGTTAGGTATTGTGTCTTGCCACAGCAGCAGGTAGAAAGCACAAAAATGAGCTGAGCTCTGGCAAGAGGGAAGCTGGACTTTAATACCCTATAAAACCTGCCCTTGGTAACACACCTCCTCTAGCAAGGCTCCAGGACCCAGATCAGGGACCAAGCATGGAGCACCCAACTGGGGACCAAGCATTCTGAACACATGAGGCAATGGGGGGACGTCTCATTCAAACCACCACATAGGGGTGAGACAGTCAAGCTGCGTACAACAGGATAATAGCATTAGCAAGTTACAGGGAATCAGGGTGTGGGAATAGCTGGGGAAACATTCTCACAGCTAAACATAGTTATATCACAGCAACTTTAACCAATCTCTCTGAGCTCTGATAGCTTAGTCCAGAAGAATGAGTGCATTTCTCCTTTCTCCCCAAGTCTTCCTACAGATGGCTACACACATCTTTTCCACTGTAAAGATATGGTGTTCCAGTAGCATCAATAACTGCATGGTGAGGAAAGGGGATTTTGGAGAATATATCCTGATTCTGAAAGTAGGCTTACTAGCTCATGTAGAACAAGGCAGAAAGTGAGGCTCTTATGAATACTAGGCAATGTACAGAACTCTTTGATCCAGTACTTGGCGCTTACTAAGCCATCAGTAATTGCTAGAGAGCTGGCTGGCTTTCCATCTTGCTGTCTCTCAAAGTGTTTTTTTCATATTCTGGAAATCTCTCTGACTTTATTCAATATCTGTTGGAGCAATTATGACATTCGTTGTCAGTCATTTGCTTGATAGATCTTTGCCATTCTTCTTGTATAATCCAAAAAATGAGAAGGAAAAAGCTCTCATTTGTAAGATTAATCTTTCACTTAAAGACTTATTTGTATTAATCCAGAAGGTCATCAGTTAATAATGCTTATTCCTGTATTGGACAAACATTGTAAATGCCTCTGCCAATGAGATGCTTTAACCCCAGTTCTGTGAATACTGTGGTGTTTCATAAAGAATTTTTATGTGACTATTGGCTTTCCAAAACTAACCACTCTAATACTACATACTAATGTAATTACCAACAGTCAGTAAGGTTATTCAATGTTAACGACACCTGAGTAAGGAGAACAAAATGAGCAGTCACCTCCCTCAAGAGAAAATGAAAGTTATGAAATCAGGAGGTACATTGGCTAGTAATTAAACAAGATGAATGAATGGCTCATTTAGAGGCATAATAGCCTAGCATTTGAAAACATAGGTTTGGAGATCCCTCTAAACTCCCATCTGAAATTTTAATTTCTTTCTCTATGACTACAGAATCCTGTTAAATATTCCTCATGCTCTTTGTAAGGGTTGACTTAACATGGGGCAGAAATGGAAGGTGTCTGGCACAAAAATGATCATCAATTGTAAATACTGTCAACATAATCATCGTGTGTGTGAAGCCCATGCCAGCCACAAAGACTGCACAGAAGTCAGAGTCGCAGAGCATATTTTCCATGGAGAATCAGTGTAGTCAGGAGTCATGATAAAAGCTGTGTTCTCGGCTAGATAATCAAGTCTCCTTTCTCTGTGAAATGAATAGGAAGATTATTTCGGTACTTGCATGCGGTTATTTTGTTTTAGGTTTGCTCACATGAGGATTTTTTGTAAATATGATATGTCACCAAGACTTCAGGCATGAGTGAAGGAACAGAGAGTACCTTCTAAAGTATTCCCCACAATTATTTTCCTGCACTCTATCTGGGATAGTTTGGAAATTTCCACTATGCCACCTGGAGTCTCTTTTTCCACAGGGAAAACAAAAGCATAGTGTATTTGAGAAGATGGTGTGTATTCTATTTTTTTTAACCAGGCCAGCACTATGAGTGAGTATAACAAATAAAGTAATTGTCAGAAACAAGATAGAGACATCACTTCCCAGAAAAGACACAGACAACACAGTTGCAAAACCCTTGTAACTATGACATCAGTGTTTAGCATTGTACCCAAGAAGAGTTATGGAGTTGGTGAGACAGCATTTTAAAATAATGTTGCCTCTGCTAGTGAAATGGGCAAGGAGAACAAAGAACTCCTTAAAAAGAGATTCTCACCTCATCTATATTTCAAGTAAATCCTCAGGCAAAATGACTTAGCTCTTCACAGGTGTTTTCCATCAAAAAGCATCCTAAGATTTCCTGACAGTTTTCACTGGAATCCCAAACAGATCTATTAACTGTCATGCTTGAACTTTGTAGTCAGCTCTCATCCAATAATTAACTTTTGATGTTACTAATGAACTTTGAAAATTAACCTTAGGATGGTGGCATTGTAGACATTCTCAAACTGACAAAATCCTAAAAATTCACCTGTCCAGTCCCCTAATTTTAGAGATGAGGGACTGAGAGCCTATCAGTCATGTGTGAGCAATGAGACCAACCAGCTCAGAATGACTCAAATCAGAAAGGTAATTTCTATGAAAGCAACTGAAAAGCCGAGGGTAGTGCCTTCCAATGTGGCTACATCAATGGGGATAAACAGATTAACTGGCATGAATATATCTCAACCCCTTACACAATTTCTCTAATGATTTTATTTATTTATTTATTTATTTACTGTCCATAATGAGTTACATTATTTAGTGGGCAAACAATGAGTTGTTATCCCCAATTCCGCAATGCCCCCCATCCCCATCCCCAATCAGCTGGATATCCTCCTCCTCCAGGGGTCGTCTGGATCGGTCCTTGTGACAGGGGACCATGGATAGCATAGTACTCAGCCCGGTTCTCCTGACCCAAGTGTGTTGTTACTGGGGGTGCCATGCATCTGGATAGTCTCCCCCACCACAGCTCTCACAATCTTTCTGCCCCCTCTTCCGCTCAATTCCCTGAGTCATGGTGGGTGAGTATTAAGGCTGCTTTAGTGCTGTGAGCTTAGGGGGCTTTGTGTCGAAAATTGTTGGTTTCTGGAACCCTGGCTTCTCCTGTGTTGATTGAATGGCTGTGGCTCTGGGTCCCTTGTTCATCCCATCATTCTCTGCGGGGCTCCATATGGATCCTCCATGGTATGACTGTTGTGGCTCATTTCTTGCCAGGATCTCAGCTATCAGCCTACAGTTGGCTGGTAGGGTTAGGTGGGCCACAACTCTCTCTCTGAATCCTGAAAAATACAAACACGATCTCCATCAGAGAGTGAGATCAGTCTAGGTTAAAAAAATATATGCAATTCTGGATTACCTAGATTCTATTTTTAGTAGCCTCCCCATCAATCGGTCCCATAGAGCATCTTTTCTTGGGAGCCCAAGAGTACGGCATCCCGTGCATATCGCACTGATTCCCCAGTTCCAGTCACGGGCTGCCCCTGTTTCATGCCAGTGGTCTCTGTTTACTCCAGTGTCGTTCATCAGCTTCCCCTGGCAGCTTGTTCAGTGCCTTCCAGTACTTCACTACCTACCATCTGGGGGATGGATACCATTCCGGACCTTGAAGGGTCTCTCAATGCTGATTGATGGCATTCTGTGGTTTCTTTAGCAACAGGGTTTTGCCTCAGGCCTGGGGAGGTCACTCAAGTGCTTGACAGAATTCTGTCTTGTTTTTGGAAGCTCATGGGTCACTTTGGTCAACAGCTCAGTGAGGGAAGGAACTGGTGGCTAGGACCAGGGGTTGTCAGACTGATCAATTATTCACAGGCTAAGACTCTCTCCCCTACTACTCATGGCCTCTCTTGCCAGTCGACACCCACTACTTGCTCAATAGGTTACAGTAGGCTTGTGAGGATTTTATGTTTTTAAACCTAATTTGGTTTAGCCTCATGCTTAAACTATTCCCCTCCCCCCATCCCTTACCCCTCATTCATAACATCTCACTTCTTTCTACTAGTCTGCGTAGAGTTTTACAGTTATCCTGGTTAAGGACCACATATGAGGGAGAATATGCAGCTTTCGATTCTCTGTTCTTTTGAGTGTTCACTTAGTGAAATCTGCTGGAAGTCAGACCATTCTTTCCTAAATTTCGATATGTCATTTTTCCTTTCAGCTGAGAAAAATTCCATTGTGTAAATATACCATAGTTTCGCTGTCCATTCCTCCATGGATGGACATTTGGGTTGATTCTAATTCTTGGCTATTATGAATTGAGCTGCTATAAATATAGTTGTACAAATGTTTCTGCGTTGAGATGTGACATCTTATAGATAGATGCCTAGTAGAGGGATAGCTGGGTCCATTGGTAGTCTATGTCCATTCTGTTCAAGAGTCACCACACTGCATTCCAAAGGTTGAACAAGGTTG
>PVHP010017204.1:0-34784 GCA_004024765.1 Zapus hudsonius
GGAGAAGGGAGCGGCTCAGCCGGCAGGCGCAGGTCCTGCCAGCTGGCGTTTTTTGCACTCACTGCCTCCGATGCGTCCTTGAGGTAGATTCAGGTTTCAGTCAGAAGACTCTGTTGCTGGAAGGCTACTGGAGACGAGGACCTGGGTATCGCTTGTTTCCACGGCCTCTAGCACAGCTAAAAACCCTAACCTCTGTTCCCCCGGGGACACTGCGTGGCCTCTAGTTCGCCATCATGAACCGGACTCCTCGAAAGCCATACTTCTTTAGGCCCTGAAAAGCATTATTCCAAGCCCTTCTGGCTTTTATGGTTTCTAATGAAAAGTCTGAGGTAAGTCTGATGACTTTTCCTTTGTAAGTTATGGTTTGCTTTTCTCGAGCAGCTTTCAGTATTTTCTCTTTGCTTTCTATGTTAGGCATCTTAATTAAAATTTGTCTTGGAGAATTCCTCTTCATGTCCTGTCTGTTTGGAGTCCTCTGGGCCACTTGAAATTTGAGTGGGCTTTCTCTTGTTAGATACGGAAAGTTTTCTTGAATAATTCTGTTGAAAATGTTTCCTATGCCCTTAGCCTGGGCTTCTTTTTCCTCCAGGATCTCCTTGATTCTAATATTGGACCTTTTTATGGTATCCCCTAGATCCTTCAAATTATGCTCACTTGATTTCTTGAATTTGTTGAATCCTATGACATCCTTATTAATTCCTTCTGTCTTGTCCTCAATATCTGAGAGTCTGTCATCCAGATTGTGGACTCTGGGACTGATTGTTTCTAGGGAGGTTTTTAACAACTCCATTTTATTTTTTGTTTCTGCTCTAATTTTGTTAATAGACTCCAATTCTTTGGTGAGATCCAATTTCCAGTCTATTTTTGTTTTTGCTAGGGATTCCTGAAAATCAGTTTTTAGCATTCTTAAGTCTCCATCAAATTTAATCAATTGATTTCCTAGCTCATCCTGAAGTTGGTTCATCTTCAATTCACTTAATGTTTTTTTTCTGAATTCATTCATATTTCTCTCCATTAAATTCAGTCTGGAGTCTATCCTTAAGTTGGTGAGCTTCATCTCATTCATGTCTTTTTTCATAGTTTCCATATCAGCCATTACCTGCTTCATATTTGCATTGCAGTTGTGGTCAGGAGTCATATTATTCTCTCTTTGTGATTGTATATTTTCTGACTCCACTTCCTTGCCACTCTCCTGTTCCATAATGGGACTAGAGCCCTGAGTGGGGGAATTCCGTCTTTGATTTCTGTGATTTTTTTCGTTGGTTTCTGCCCATGTCCAGGTAGAGGAGTGGGACTCAGGCACCCTGAGGAGTGCTGTTCAGCCAACTTTGCTGTGTCCTCCCTTCAGTGGCACACGGTCCCTGGTGCCCGCCAAAGTCACCTGTGCCCTCTTCAGTGGCGCTTGGTCCCTGCCTGAACTGGCCTCTGCCCTCCCCGCAGTGGCAGTGGTTCCCAAGTATCTGCCAGAGGCCTGCCCCACCCACAGCTGCGGTCCCGAGTCGGCTTCTGGAAGCGAGCTAGGTCAGTGTGCCCTAGAAGCACATCTGTCTGTGTGTGTGTGGGGGGGGGGGTTCGCAGAGAGAAGTGCACCGAAGGATTGAGCGCTTGAGTGAGGGCCCCCCACCCCGGAAGGAGAGGAGCTCAGTTGGCAAGGGCTGGGGAAGTGCCTGGGAGGAGACAATGGTGATGGCTGGAGCTTGGGGTGTGGGAAGGGTGGCTCTCTGTTCGTCTACAGAGCAGAAAGCCGCTGGGGAACCCTGTCCAGGCTGGTGCCGGTGCTGGGTAGAGGGTAGGCTTGGTTTCAGGGCCGATGGGTTCCAGGTTTTGGATCCCAGCTGGAAAATCAAACCTTTACGGAGAGAGTCCTGGTGAGGCTGCTACTCGTCCTCCATCATGCTCCGCTCTCTGCCAGGATATTTTAAGAGCAATGGATGGTCTTCAAATAATGCTTTTCATTTGGTTAGGATACATGGATAATTTGCTCACAATCTTGCAAAATGTGTGCTCACACTTACAGTAAGTCTGACTCCACCTAGCCCAAGGCTGTGGAGCTCTTCACTGCAAAAGAATGTGGCTTGTCAGTGATTTCTGGATGTCAAGGCACCTCTGCACTAACTGGCTTTCTAGACCCACCCCACTCTTCCCATTTCACTATCAGTAACTTTATACAAATGCCATGCTACATCTGGACACCAAGTGCACAGCCATTTTTCCCTGGTTATGGCTTACTTCCATTGTCCAAAGTTTCTACTACTTCTATGATTTGGATACTTAGGTGCTCGCTCCAGTTGAGACCCATTCCTTCCTGCTTGGTGGTGTTGGCCTTTGGGAGCTTGTGCAGAGGACAAAAGAACCTGGTCCTCACACATCCCCTCTCTTCTAAGGGATATGTAAATACAAATCCTGTAGTAATCAACTTCCTATTTCTGATCACAAGCCTCCATACTGATTCCTTGGGCAGAGAACAAAACACCTGTTACCCCTACAGCAGGAAAGGAAAATTAAAGGGGGGTATTATAGAGGAAGGAAAGTAATATAAATATTTCATAGTGGGATACCAGATGATATCTCTCAAGTATTTAGCCTAGAGAGGTTGTACTTAAGTAACTGTCATGGTGACTACTCACTATTGCTAATAGTTAAACAGCATGAAATAAACCAGAAGCACAACTGATGTGGAGACAAAGAAGAAGCTGTAGCATCAAAATCAATCCCATGGCAAGAGGGCTCTACCCCAAGTCTCTGTGCACTCCTATGGCTCTACTGAGGACTGCTCCAGTGGTCTTAGCTGTCCATACCCAGGTTGTGGGTGAGCTGCTCTCTATGGACACTTGTCTTACTAACCTTTATCTTTGCTCAGGCTCACACAGAAAAATGAACTCTTGGTGGGTGACTATGTGAATAAGGCAGTGCTATATCAAGGGATTTCTATTCTCTGACAAAGTTTATGATAGACCAGATTAATGATTTATATCCTCCATTGACTCCCATTGATTATGATTTTGCTGAAGATAATGATCCAAGTTATTAGTAATAATTACACAGCCAGTTAGAATCAGAAAAGCAGCTATAAATCTCCATAGTATCAAGCAAATGCCTTTCATCAAATTTACCACTTTCATTTAAAAAATATAGTTGAGATTTATTTAGTCAATATATACTTTGAGAACCAAGGATGTATCAAACACTATTCTAGAGTTTATGTTAGTAAGCCAAACAGAAAAACATCTTAAATCATTGGATTAGTATTCCATTGAGGAAAATGGGTCACCAACAAGTTAAAAAGACAAAAAGTTAGTACCTTACAGAGGTAAATATTAATGAAAATGGGAAAAGAAATAAGAGGTTTGTAAGATGATGGGGATTTGATTTTAAAAAATTTAGATAGAATAACTATATAGGGTTCAATGAGGCTGTTGGGATAGATTAGTGGTAGAACATGTGATGATCATGTGTAAGAGCCTAGGGTTTAATCCACAGTTACACACACATAAATACAGATAGAAAGATCTTAATAATTATGATGAAGTGAGTTTTTAAAAATAAATACCTGAAGAATGGAGTAAACATCATAAGTATATGAAAAAAGTGTTTTCTAAGCACAGGACAGAAATTGAAAAAATGCCTCAGCAGGAGACTGCCTGCTGTCTTCAGAGCTAGTAAGGAGACCAGAGTGGCTGCAGGTGATGGAGTTCCAGGGGAAAGACACGGACTGAGATCCTTGGGGAGAAGGAAGAGGGATGCATTCCGTCACCCGAGGTTCCCTGTTGCTCTTAAATGTGAAGGCATTCGAGAATTGTTAGCAGAAGGGTAACATGGCATGACTATATTTAAGAGATCATTCTACACCATCATGCTTTGACTTCCACATGGCTGCAGACATCAGAGTAGTCATCGAATACCTTAGAGCTGAGCCTCTGTCTGAATGAATCAGCCTTGCTTCCTCTCAGATGGGGTTCCCTGGAGCTGGTACCTGTGTCAGGGAAAAGGAAAATCAACTGGGAGTGTATCTGTACCTCTTGGCCACTTCTTTGAGGGCAAGGCCACACATTATTCATCTATTCATGCCTGTCACTATGCATGACAAGACCTTAATCATTTAATGAAAATATGTTACATTAACTTGGAAACTGGCTTCTTCTATGGTAAATAGTTTTAACATGAAAAGCAAATATCATGGACTTATTCCCAAGGGTACATTCAACTCTATTACTATTTCAGAGGGTTTCATAGCCCAGGTGGAAAAGATCTGAAAACTTGTGATTCTGGCAAAGGGAATGTGATTAGAACAAGCTTTGTCTGAGAGGTTTGTAGCACTCAGCAGGACTACTATTGCAGAATTCCCAGAGGCCGTTTTACGAGAAAAACATTCAAAAGATACAAAACAGTGGAGCTATGAATGTGTCACCATTCCTTAAAAAGTTCGACAGTGGTGCTCAGCCTATTGTGTGAACAGAAGAATGTCAGGAAAAGTTACAGAGTTGGGGCTGAGGAGCTGGTTCACTGGAGAAAGTACTTAATGCACAAGTGTGAGAATGTGAGCTCAGGTCCCAAGATCCTGTGTGAACGCTGAGCATGGTGGCATGTCCTAGTAATCCCAGGCTGGCATGTGGAGATTGTGGCATGAAAGATACATTAGTCAATTTAGTGAACTCTAGTTTCAGAGAGAGAGCCCCTGTCTCAAAAAATGAGGTAGATCATGACTCAAAAAGACACCCGAGTCAACTACCAGCATTCACATGAATGTGCACACATATTTATACACACAGACACACAGACACACACGTGCACACACACGCACAAACACATGAGAACATGCATAAATTAACAAAAGAAAATGGCACATCCATATACATGTGAAAAATTTAAAGGATATTATCAAACCTGAGAAGGAATTTAAATGTTTGTAGTTTATGAAGACTAATAGAAGTTTATCAATATTGATGGTATAAAACTCTGTTTTAGAAGTCATTTGGTGGTATGTGGAGGAGAAATGAAAATGAAAAGGCAAAATATTTGGAGACCAGTTAGGCTAATGACAGGCTATGATGAGTTGTCAATAACCATAGGGCAGGGCTGGAGAGATGGCTCCCCCTGGGTTCAATTCCCCAGTACCCGCATATGCCAGACCCACAAGGTGGTGGCCCTGGTGTTCTCTCTCTTTCCCTCTCTCTCTCTCTTTCTCTCTCTCTCACCTTTCTGCTTGAAAATGAATAAATAAAATGTTAAAAAATAACCATAGGGCATAGGTTATCAATATCAAATGGAATGTAGCCTGATGGTCCAGTTCCTACAGGTGTGACTCCACTGTCATGATTGTATGCGTTACTTCATTACTTGATTAAATCAAATTAAAGTAGTAGAAAAGTATATCCTACAGATGATAGCATAGATTCCTTGGCTTAATTGGCTCAGAAAACTCTCACATGCTTGATTTAGTGTGTGCATCTCTCTGGTCATGTATTCTATAAAGTTGCATCTCTTATCAAAGGAAAAATGTCACATGTGGTTAGTCCCCTGTCAACTGCTATACCAGCAGCTTAGCAAAAGCCAACATGAGACCTTGTTTACAGATCATAGCATCCCTCTGTGGTATGTTTTTATAACAATAGCTTGATTATGCCATATCAAATGTCCATTCAGCATAGTTGCCACTTTATCATTCTCAGATATCCATAACATAACTACTTAGTTAAAGGTAAAGTTCATATTTGAGGACCTTCTTTGTTTTTTTTTAAATGATCCATAATGACTGAAGGTAATCCTTTTAAAGTGAAAGTTCTTCAAAAGGCAAATGTGATGTGTCAATCAGTGAATTTTCAGGAATGTTAAGAAAGAACTGATGAAATCTATCTTCTTCATACCGGTTGCAGGAAATGAATAATCCTCTTACTATTTCTCCTGTTCCTTGAAGTGATAGGCTTAATACATTAGACTTCCAAGATCATATGCATTGGAGACATCACTGTTTCAAAGTAAAAGTTTAAATTTTAGAATATCAAATTCTGTATAGTGCATAGGGAGGTGAAAGAGAATATATTGAATATTGAAGAAAGGTAGAAGAATTCCACAGTCAACTTTTACTTGCTCGAGATCTGCCACAATCCTCCTTTATATATTGAATCTGAGTGCTTCCCGAAAGCAGGAACTTCTGCATTTCCCTCTGCCCCTCTGGGAGAGTTTCTCTGGCTGGCTGTGAAGCAACACCTACACAATGACCACAGTGGACAAATACACATGAGTTTTTAATAGCGATTAAAGAATATTAAATTACTTTCTCTATTCAGACCCAAATATTGGTTCAATCTGTATGGGCAACAGTAAATTACTTTTCTAATTAAAACAAAATCTAGTATATATTAAAAATCTATAATTCATATTATAACCAGCCATTAATGTCTGGTGAAATTGCTCTATAAAACAGACATAAAACCTCCTCTCCCACTAAATCTTGGTCACACAGTGGAATCTGAAAACTGACATGATGGGGTATTTGGAAGGAGATTGAAGCACCAATGAAGAAAGAGTCTACTGGTAGGTAGCTTGGCTAGTCTCATTATTTTTGGATTTTGTGATTGATGGCAAATCTTAAATAGCTCAGCATCAAAGCATAGGTTTTAATTTTCATTATCTATTTTAAATATGTTTTCTATAGTGTTAATTAATATGTAATAATAAACTTTCAACTTTATATATTAACTATCAAACTCATAATCATGTAATCAGCAGTACAAACTTTAATATGCTTATAATTGTGGCAAATATTATGTTTCAATTTATCTATACAAAGTTGTATATCCTATTTGATGATAGCATTTAATGCATAAATGTCACTACTTGTGAAGAAATTTCCACATACTAAATATTTCACATATACTGCATGTATAGCATATACATATACAGAAATATACATTGATATAGATAGGCAGAAATAGAAATAAAATCTGATCTAAATATATGTATACAACTTTCCACAATTCACTGAAAATGATATTTGATTCTTTGTTTTATTTCTTCTTTCAAACATGATAAAATTGATGCATAGATACCTCCATGTCTTAGTTAAATTGTTAATATCTGCAAGTTAGCTCATGATTGTGCATTCCCAAGAAATACTGAAATCACTGATTATTTCCAAAAATAAAAACAACCTTTACAAAACTTTAGCATTTTAAATTTATTACCTTAATTAAATTAAAATAAATTCTCTCATTTTCTTTACTTTATTTTCAATAATTTTTTATACCAAATTAGTTTAAATGAGTTCAATTCAAGACTTCTAAGACATATTATTATTGTAAAATATATTCAGTTTTAAAGTATAATTTAAACTTAGAACTCTTGGAATAGCTACACTGAAACAGCCTTAAATTGGCAAGTTGTTTTGTTATAAGATAACACACTGTAATTGAGGAAATTTTATGTACCTTTCATCAAGAGACAGGTGAATATTTTCTTATAGAAAAACCATCTTTGGGAGTAATTAGTAGACTATTCATTACTGAACAGACTGTAGTGTTGCTGGGTTCTGCATGCCATTCAGAACTGTCTTCTCCTGGAAAGTTTACACCTCTCTGAGCCAGCAAAGTCATTCTCCCCCTCGTGTAAATGGAGATGATCACATCTTGGTGACCTCATGAGAGCAAGCAATGTGCCATTGGGGGATTGGGAGGAGCTTATCCAAGCTGGGGGACTGAAATCCAGTGGATTTCCCATTCCCTTTGAAATGTGACTGTCATGTGCTTGTCAATGAGGCAAATAATCCAATCAGAGAAAACCAGAAGACAAGTAAGCAACAAGAGCAAGCTCTCAAGAAGGAAACATTACTCTTTGAGACTTGATTATGGTGTTGTCCACTAATTCTTCACATGCAAAGGAAAATTCATTTTCTATCTCAAGGTTAGATCCTGTTTTGAATTAAAGACTCAATCTGTTGCACATACTGCCCATAGTGGCAGTTTACATAAAGAAAGAAACAGTTTGAAGATTCTCATAGACAAATAATTCCTTACAAATGGCGGCTAGCATTTTTTAGTTTGATTTATCCTTAGGTCAGGCTTTAAGGTTGTGGTAAGGATGTGATGGCTTCTTACCATCATTTAATGGTTTATTCAAGGCATTCTCTCTCTCCCTCCCTTCCTCTCTCTCTCTCTCTCTCTCTCTCTCTCTCTCTCACACACACACACACACACACACACACACACACACACACACACACACAAACACACACAGTTAGAATGGATGTCCCCCAGTAGATTCACCTTTTTATTAACTCTTGTAATTTGTCTCCAGCTGCCTGGCTGGAGGAAGTGTCACCTTGGTCTGGCCAGATCCTGGGCTCCAGCCCTGAAATGCTTCTGGGGCAGATCTGGAATTCCAGATATAGAGACACAAAGAACAATCTGAGTTCAACAGAGCTTACTGTTTTTGCTGGTGTGTGTGTGTGTGTGTGTGTGTGTGTGTGTGTGTGTGTGTGTGTTGCTGTTGATGGATTGTTTTCTCTCTCTGCTTGGACCTGTGAATGGAGGACAACCTCTTTTGCCATTATGGACCTTCCCTTGCATCTGTAACTTCAATAAATTCTTTCCTCCCATAACTGCCTGGTTTGGATGTTCATCCCAGCAGCATGTAGCTGAGTATGACATATATTTATATTACGTCTATACATATATATGTATATATAAATGCATATGTTTGTGAGTCTATATATTAGATATGAGTATGTAAACACATTATTAATGTGTAGGTAGACAGTACACACATACTTCTTTCTAAATAGATGTATTCTAAATAGGCAGATTGTTTGAAGAGATTTTTTTTTAAAAAAGGTAACTTACTTGAAACTTTTACCAATATTTTACTGGTTGATATTTCTTTTCCTAGTACATATAACTGGTGTGAAATACAAGTAAAGACACCTTTGGGGAATCCCTGATGTGTGTGTAGAATAAAGGTACTTTCACATTCTTTAATGCAATGAGAAGAAGGTATGGAAAATAGGATTCAGCCTTCAGTTTTCAGATCAAAATGGATGAAGATACAGTTGTGAATGTGGATATGAGTCAACACTAGTGGATGATGGACACACATGTGCACACATCTGTAATTTAATGACTGTCTTCAAGGACCAAGAAAAAGAGCAACTTAATCAATATTTTTAATGTTTATGAGAAACATTAGAATAATTTTTAAATCCTCCCCTCCAATCTAATCAATATAATATTTATTCTAAAGATAACAAGGGAATTTTGGCATTCTTTGAAATTTCCAAATAAGAAAATGTTAAATTTCAAACTTCTTAAGCAATTATTTTTAAAAGATAAGAACTATTTTTTAGAATGCTGGAAATAATATAATCCTAACAACCTGACAATTATTCCTGCTGAAAGTGTCAAGCAAGGATAAATTGAGGTGGGAGATAGGTATCACTCATCTGTCTGTGCATGAAAATGATAACACTGTGAAATGTAAAAGCATTTTTCTTTTATCAAGATATCAAGAATTCTGAGTGTTGACACACTGCTAGCTTCTATTTGTTTCAGTACACGAGATGTTGGTAAGGCTTCATAAATTAGGCCCCATACCATCACTGGAATGGTCCAGATTATGATTTGACACAGTAGATCTAGTACAAATTTTATTCATCCAGTTGTAAAAAATGCAATACACACCACAATATTAATACAGTAAGGCTTACTATTTGGACATCAAAAATAATAGTTATCTGTTGCTACAAATTGTTTTAAGGCACTGAATAGTGCATATATATATATATATATATATATATATATATATATATATATATCTTGTTTTAACTCAAACTATGAAAACTTCTCTTAATTTAAGATAAAGAGCCTTTTTCAAATGTGGAATCACTGATATGAATTTTATATATTTTTATAAAAATTCTTTATTATATAAGCATTTAAATGACTTTCTTATAAAATTGTTAGATTATTTAGGAGCAGTACCTTTTCAGATTTTTGTCAATGTTTACATTATTATACTTTAGAAACTTTTCTAATTTTCCATAAATGTTCCAATATGTTTACCATTTAGGTTTTTTTTATTATGGAATTCTTTTGTCTTTGAAAATGAAGTGTATATAATAATTAAATTGTCCACTTATAATAAGTGTGAGGCTTGCACTTATGTTCACTTCCAGCAGTGTATAAACATAGCATACCAGTAGGCACCCATGGGCATGATGAAATGAAGCAGCAGCTACAGGAGGCGAGAAGACAGGCAGCATTGGGGCAATGTAGAGTGACAGTGAAGCCTGCACACCACACACAAACCATGCTTCTTCAAAGGTTTTGCTATCCGGTACTTGTGTGCTTTTATCAATGGAAATGGGCCCACTAAAAAGAAATTTCATGATGTGTTCATGGATATAAAATAAACATACTGTGAAAAACAAGTAAGATCTATCACCTGTATATCCAGCTAATGTGTGTGTGTATATACATACTATGTGTGCATAAGTATATACATGCAAATAAAACACATATATAGTATTGTATATACATATAAACCATATGTATATATATATACTTTTCATATGCAGTGATATATATAGAGTGAGACATATAGATATATACATATTCAGTATAACTTTGAATGTGATATCTAATTTTTCCAAAGAACAAATTATAGAAAAATCATATTTAGCATTTAATAATAATATAACTCTCTTCAAGTTAATTTTTATGCCTCTGTTTTTATGTCTTTTTATTCCTTTTTAAAATTGTTTGTTGTTAGTATTCTGGGTAAAATGGAGAGCCGTTTACATGCTACGCCAGAGGTCTACCACAAGTCACACCTCATTTTTTAAATATAGGCAATATTTTTAATTCATAAAGTTGTCAGCCTCCACTAAATAATCGTAAACTGGCAAAAATTTTGGACTATGTCACTAAGTAATAATAGTAGTATATATGTGTGCACATGGACAGAGAACCTGTGCACATGGACAGAGAACCTGTGTGCACATCAACAGAGAGAGAACCTGTGTGTACATGGACAGAGAACCTGTGCATAAAATTTATTAATACTTGTAGTGCTTTGAATTTTCAAGATTAAGGTACAAAATTTATTTTACAACTTGACAGAATGTATCATTTTGAGCCTGTGGTAGAGCACCTAATGCTGATAGAGAACATCAGATCTTATTACCATCACCAGTGGACAGCCACAGACACATCTGTCAACAGCAAAATAAATATTACAATCACCTTTTCAGAACAGCATCTCCAATTCTGTGCTGAATTCACTAACATGATGCTTGGAAGGATGCAGGAGGATGTACTAACCAGTTCCATGGCACACTTCAAGGCAGGCTCTGAAGTGTCCCTGAGTCAGCTGAAACTGCATTCTCTCACATTCTGAGTTTCCATGTCTGAGAGAGCTCGCTGCCCCAGAGCTGGAAGCACGTGGTAGTGAACTTGGTAGTACTTCTGCTTTCATTTCAACTTTTGATTTGCCTTTAGCAGTCACAGTATATGAGACTTCATTCCACCTGCCATTCTTGTGAAATTGAATCTAATGAAAGATTTGTCAACTAGACTGTGAAATGTTTGATTGATATCTTCCACTTAGCTGCCTTAGACTATCCAAAGAGCCTGTGCTGCGAGCCTAGGCTGGTTTCTGGGATTATGGAGATGGGAAGAGGAGACACAAGTATATATTCATTATGATGTCCCTTGTGTCCCCAACAATCATAAATAGGCCACCACTTCCAGTTCTGTTAAAGGCATACTGTGTGATTAACAGGGAATGCAGTGCCTGTTCATTCACCACCACAATTAAGTGGATCACAACTAAAGGGAAGACTGTTTTTCTTACATGAATTCATAAAATAAAAATGTGTACAAAGGCACAGAAATATTTATTAAGATCAAACCTAAAAGCCTCTTGTGTATGGTGTCTGATAATAACACAGTAGGCATATTTTTGGACTCTGTCAGCTTTACAGAAAAAAAAATCTGTATTTTTACCTAGTTGACAAGTTTCAAATTCTACAGATGGCAGCTTTAATATGTTTAATATGATGGTGATGTTAAAAAAAATAGCAAGATTTTTCTCTGGAGATAGTCATTTGCTATGAGAAAGCAAGATCATATGACACATTAAAAGAAGAACACTGCAAGCTATTTTTATTATTTTAATTTCACTGAGCTCTCAATGAATATGAAACCAGGACTGAACAAGCAGATGATGTTGGTGATGAATTCAGCACTGACTCTACCCAATTGCTATAGTCCCTTGTCAAAATAGGCCCAACCTTCCCCTTATCTGCTGTGGTAGGTATATGTCTCAGAAATATTAGCCATATGATGTTTTTGGCTTGTTTGTTATGTGAACAGTAGAAGATTCCAAAATGAACCCAAAACCAGTACATAGATCTAGGGTACCATCATATCAGCTCCATCTGGACCTTCTTGGAAGATGTGAAAATCTTTGCTCCAAGAATCATTTCAGATATATGTATCTTAAAGTAAAAGTGGATTCTTTAAGAGGACATGAAACTTCTGAGGAGCTCATTGCCTCTTCTCATTCTATGCCTCCCTTGGGCATAGGGCAATGCTTTGGACTACTCAGGATTTTTAACACTCCATATGTGCTTATAGAATATATGATGCAAAATTCCATCAGCATTGTCTTCTGAAGAAGTGATAGTTACTTCTATATTGTGAAATGGCTTAATATTTAATCAGTTAAGACTTTTTCTGATGATACTAAAAATTCAAGGTCAAGTGGATGATTGTATTTTTTAACCCATGCCTGTTGTATTTTTTGACAGGCATGGAAACTTCTAGAAAAGATGTGATTTGGGTGTGTTTAGGTTTGTCCATAGAGCAGAATTGTGATATCACCAAGAGGGCCGTGCACGCCCTTCTTTCTTTTCTTAGCTCATTCCACATAGGATACAGAGTTTCTAAGCCCAGTGACTCAGTGCTAGGCTTGAAAGGACTTTGCCACACAACTCCAGCTAAATGTCCATTTGTTGTAACATAACAGAAACATTATTGTTAAATGCAATGATAGCAGAAAGTACCAGTTCAGTATTTTTTCCAAAAATGTTCAGTTCTAACTGTGAAATCATCTGTACTGTGAAGTGAACAATTTGTAGTAATAGAATAATAGTAATAATTGTGATTATTTTGTAGGGCTTATGATTCTGTGAATTTGGAAAATATGAAACTAGGCATAAAACATAGCATATTTTTAGTCCTTTATCTTGTCCCTAAAACAAACAAAAAAAACCTCTGATAATTACTTGTTTTCTGATAAAACAAGGTAGGTGGTACTGATGTAGATGCACTTCAAAGCTGTGAATTCTATGCCAGACACTTAGAGTGTCAGTGGCTGATAGCTGCAAACATGCCTGTCAGCATTAGACCAAGGGTAGCTCCCAGCTCTTCAGTCATGACCTTGGACATGTTAGCCTCTGGGAGGATCAATATACACATCTGTAAAACAAAGAAAATATCAGATGTTTATAGGATGTATGTAATGGTACATATTAACTCAAAATCATATGAAAGTGCATGTCATAGTGTCTTAAGTATTGAGAAAATTATAGCAGTTATGACATCAGAAAAGAAGCACACTGTATGAACTCAGAGAGCAGAGATTTCAATTATGATAACAATATGTTCTAAATTCCAAAAGAAAAAAAATTCATACTAGAATTAATGCAACATTGAGTGTTTGCATGTAGGCATGTGTTTGTGCACTCACACATATATGCACACACGTCCACACTTAGAAAATGGCATAAAACACCAACAAGGGTGAATTCATTTCATTAGCCAGGAACATTTTATTTGTGCTCTAATGTTCGTTTATTGTATTGCTTCTCTATAGAACTCTTAAAACACTAGTATTATGTTATTCATGAAAGCATGGGTGTTGACTATATGGGTGTTGACTATGGCATGGTTATAATTCGCTATGCAGAATGAAAAGCTGTGAGAAAAATAAAATGATTCTATTAAAACAATTAGAATATGAGGTGACATAATTCTTTATAAGAAAATTATCAGCAAAGAGTTGGTTGAGTCTAAAAGTAACTATTGGATAATTATTCAATTTTCAAAAACCTTATCAATTCAACCTCAGAAAAATTTGCATGTTTTAATACAAGTGTAATGAGTCTGGAAAATAACTAAATGAAAATGCCCTTCTGGAAGAAACGCAAAGATTGTTTTCTTTTTATTCATGATATTTATGCCAAATCTTCACTAAAATTCTCAGACTATTCTTCATTGAATTAACTATGTAAAGTCATATTTTTAAAAAATGTTTATTTTATATTTGAGAGTTAAGAGATGGAAAAAGGAAAGATGTTTCATGATTGTATTTTTGTTGTATTTTATTGCCATGAAGCCACAATATAGTTGATGTATGAGATGTTAAATTAGGCAGAAAAATACTCATCAAAAGTCTCCTTCCTCCAGATAATTTAGATTTTTAGGGATATCTGTCATGGTTTATTTTGTACTCATCACCAATAGAATAGGGAATATTTTATATTTCTAACTGAAACACACCATCATTTTACATATCTAGAATGCTATTTGTCCTAAAATCGCAGTATCCAATTTTGTTATAATGACTTATAAATTAATAATTACAGCCATCTGAATATGCAATCCAGGCACTTTAACATGCACTCTTATACATATTACTCCTAAAGACCTTACCAAACCCATCTTCTAAATGAAGAAACAGGTTCACAGAGACCAGGAGAATTTTTGTGATCACATAGTGGCTTAGAATTCAGATGTCACTTTATAATTCCAAAGTGTGGTATTTGACCCACCATCATATATTGACATGTGTTCTAACCAGAATAACTGGTACCAGATATTTTTGATGATATTCTGGCATCCATATTTATAGTCATAGTTTTGATACAAGAAGTTTGTAAGGACTGATTTGTTTGTTCTTAGAGAAAAACAATTATGTGAAAAGAGAAATAGTTCAATTTCATTTAAGCACATTGTTACATCTCTGCCAACACACATACATTTAAGTAACTATTAACTATAGTTACTTGAATTACTAAAACTATTCTGTAGGTAAATATGCCTACTTTGTCTCTTACCTGTGTCTGTATTTGTCATGTGTCATCATGGCAAACACCATGTCCCGGTTGGTTTCTTAGCTTGCTGGCAGGAATCTGCTGGCATGATGTTTCGCAAGTGGCATGCATGTGCTCCTTTAGTGCACACAGAAGAGAAATGAAGAGAGGACATGCCCAGTCCCACTTACAGAATTGTGCTTTCTCAATTGTCAAAATTTAATCAATATTCTAAAGACCTCAACATCTTAACCATGATGCAGAGACCCAAAAGTTTTCTAAGATTTGTATCTATATAGATTTGTTTGGATTGGCTGAAGACTATCAGAATCCAACATGAAAGTGGAACATCCATTTTGAGCAAATTGGCTGATCAACATGTTAATATACATATATGTCGTTTTTTAACCTATTTGTGGGAAATGTAGCCCCAAAATGAACAAATTAAATATCTAATTAGAAGTAAATCCCTTACTAAAAGAATAGTTAGGTAGGTTTATGATGTCAGGCAGTACTAATATAAAAAATGTCATGATGTATCACTAACTGGAAAAAAACTTGTAAAATGTCAGCCATAGACAATGCCTTCCATGCAAAGAAGAGAAGAAAACACTTTCTACACTTATATTCTGGCTAGGTGTCTGTATCTTGGCATGTGTATTTTTGTTTCACTGAAAAGCTGGCAATCAGCAGTGGGGCTCCAAGTGTGCACAGGTGGCCTTTGAGGACAGACTGGGACTCATCAGCTTCTTCAAAGGAGTTAATGAAATGTGTAACAGAACTCTGATTTGAGACCAAGAAAATTGTAACAGTGACACAGAAAGAAAGAAAACAAAATTGTATTTTAAATCAGCTTATGGCTATAAAAATGCCCAATAAAATTGTTTTTCACAAACTGGAAATGTGCTAGTAATGTGTCAATCCAAGTGGATTTCTGCAGGGCATAAGAAAATGACCTAAGTATATCAACAAAAATTATCCACAAAATAAATTATTTTAATAATCATGAAAAATAGGTTGAAATAATTATATTAATAGATGTAGTAATAACAACCAAAAATGATTATCCACTAATTATGTTAAAAATATGAAAGTCTGTATATATAGAATACAGTAATGGTAGGGGACAGAATAATGTATATGAAGGAACTGAGAACAGTAAGTTACATGTTTAGAAAGGACTAGAATGCAGGCACTGAACACAGACCCCACATTTATACAGAACAAAATAGAGAAGCATGAGAGATATATAAAAGTTATGATGTTTTAATGAAAATAAAACAGAGACATAAGCAACAGCACTATACTGTTTGGAGGTTAATTACGTACAGTTACATATCAGGTGATTTGAAAGACATTATGGGAGTACATTTGAAGGATTCCCATGAGCAAACCAGAATAGTTGAAGGAGGCAACAAATAAATAAATGAATAAATAAATAAATAAATAAATAAATAAATAGAAAATGTGAGTGCTGCCTTGACCTGATATAGGATAGTGCTACAAACTGACAAATGTGAACAAAGATGGATTATATTATACAAAAAAAATAATTAAAGTAATTAAGTAGTGCATATTCTTTTACCACACAGGTGCTTACAACATCTAGAGGAGAGAGCACACTCAGGACAGTCGTGAGATGGGGTCTGCTTGGTAACCGAGCATACTACTGTTTTGATGTCAGGACATTCAGCCACACACATCTTTGACTCCTGAGCTGCATTTATTACCCTTGGTTTTGACATGATGGGGCCAGGACAAAATAGGTGTTTTAGCAAACATCTTCAACATCCTCTTCCCATATTTAATTATTTTCCTATTGGAAGAAAATCTTTGGAAGGACAGAATTATATCTTTAAAGTGTCACCTTCCCTTGTACTCACTAAATCTTTTGTAATATCTTCCATTCTTCAGTGTAGCTTGAAGTTGCAGAATTTGTGATACAGGTCTTTATTATGGACAATACAACCCAAGAAAATGAGGAGGAAAGCTGATATGTAAAAGTTCTATACAAATTTATTCAAGCTGGGTGACAACATAAGTAAGAAACTATTCGTTCTTTCCCAGAGTCTGATAAATATTGAAAAAAATTTCATTTAGCCTAGGAAACTTAGTGAGTACATCATTTTGGATGCATTTTTATAATTAATGATGCTGCTGCTATTTTCTCTGATAACTGGTGCATTTTATTGAGAAACTTCCCACTGCTTGACTGATGTGCTCTCCACTTTTTGCCTGCTGTACCCTCAGAGTTATGATGCTCAAAATTTATGAGTTCAGATTTGGCTTGCTCTTGTTTTGCATTACTATTTACTGTTTATTCATAGGCTAACAGGAATGAAGCTTGGCATTGGAGTGAGCTTTACTATAGATGATTAGCCACAATTTTGGGTACCATTCATGGATCCCATTAACACACTGAATAAAGTCACAAGTAAATCTCATTATGAAGCTGACTACATGAAACCTTTGAAGGCATGTTTCAGCTTCCTGGAAGGTAGTTCAGGATTTGTGAGGTTGAGGTGACTTGGAAGCTCTGCTTTTTATTAACCAATCAGAATTTTGGACTCTAGTGAAATGCTGGATTTAGCATATGGAAGGATGTCAGAGAAAGATTAATCTCTTTTCCCTCCTCTTCCTCATCCTCCTGTTCCTCCTTCTCCTCTTCCTTCCCCTATCACTGCAAAGATGCTGATAAGGAAGATGTTCCTACCTTGTCCCAGCCAGTCCATAGCACATGCTGTCCTTTACTAATTAGAGGTCTTATGCAAGCATTCATGATTGTTTTCCTGTTTCAAGGTGTAATTGTGGAAAAGTACTGCTTAGCTAAAGAACAGCAGTGGGAATTATGAGTCAAGTCTTCAAATTGGGCTATCTGTATTTAAACCTAAACACTCACTGCCAGAGAGTTAGCATTTACTTCTGACAAGAAATATCTTCAACCATAGTGCAGATTGTTGTCCTTGAAGCCTGGCTGAAGTTTTATTGAATCTCCTTGAGGCAACTTGAGGTCGTTTGAAGTATGTTTTTCCCTGAATAGGTAGTTTATTATTACCCCACCTGAGGGCAGAGAGGAGAATGAAGCCACATGCTGGATATTTGCTCAGGTCTGATGAGTAATTTCCAGAAGTCAGCTCTTCACTCTCTGAACTGAGAAACTCCTGACCCTTCTCATCACTCCTAACCCATCACTCATGTTTGATTGGTTTTGGTTTTGTCTTTGCAGTGCTTAGATTTTCACATAATTTTAAACAACTGAAGTGTTGTCTTTAAAACAGAGATGACACTTTTGATTTTGTTGTCATAATTTCCTTTTATGACCTTTTCTTTACATCATTGATTTAGGGTTGTAAGAAATCTTCACACCCGTGGCAAATCTGCACATGACAATGAGTAATCAGACACTCAGACAAGAGAAATGACTCACACAGGCCACCTCATCAGTTTAGTCTCAGGCTTGCATCTATAATCCTCCAGACTAACCATTTCTTTCTTTACTTCTGCACCCAACAAATGCTTTCTCCTCAGTTTTCTACTCATATAGCAGTATTTGAGCAGATTTTAACTCCAAGCCCTTCATGAGGACTTACCTACCTGTCCATTAATGACTTTAGACTTTAACAGACACATGACAATGGAATTTTCCTGTGACTGTGTCAATGATATCCTGTGAATACCTCTGTCTGATCTTTCTACAGGATCCCCCCCTGAAAGACATGGATCTTGTCATAGTCTTCCTTTGAAATGTACCTGAAAATGTCATTCTCACTGTTAAGGACTGATGCCAGAAACCATAGTAGAGTTATTATTGCTAATTATATCCTCAGGGTGATCTTTTGATCTCTGACCTGTGCTGATCTATTTATCCTGTTTTGCCTTTCTAGGTTTGTGTGCTGGAGAGGCAAATATTTGATTTCCTTGGATATCAGTGGGCACCTATCCTGGCAAATTTTGTACATATTATCATCGTCATCCTTGGTTTATTTGGAACTATTCAATATAGACCTCGTTACATAACAGGAGTAAGTACCCTTCCTGCCCTTTTCTACCTTATTGAAATAAAGATGTTAAAATTACAATGGTCTTACAACTGACTAGTGCATAAACCTTCTCTTAAGGAGATGTATGATCTAAATGCTATGTTTATTTTCATAATTCCTGATTGTATCAGCTGTAATGAAAATGTCAAGTTGCAGGGACTGTATTTTCATAAATTATAACTTGGCAAATATCTTGAAATCATAAGTAGAACTGTGGGCCCGATTATTTCTAAATTATAATGTCATGTCCTCAGATTTAATGATTTTTATGAACTTGTCTCATTTAAAATAATTCTCCTTTATAAACTGAATAAAGATAGATTAAAGTCAATACAATCAAACATACACTACCAATCACTGTAAAAATTCTACTCCACATGAGTGATGACACTCAGTACCATTGTCTCTGTGTTCTCAGTACTTCTCATTTTGGCTCAGAAGTATTTTACATTTCCATTCAAGTTAAACTTACTTAACATGAAAGTCAAATTCGACTGTGTTTCAGTTGCTATGGAAACCATAACTGATTTTTTTTAACTTTTGTACATGTGTCAGATCTCAGCTATCACTCTTCATTAATGTAGGTTTTTCCAGTTTCATAATTTTATTATTCCATTTTTGACAAAAGACAAACAGTATTTATTTTAAATGTTGGAGAGAGTTTGTGATCCAACAATATGTGTTACTACAGCTGAAGGTCTGACTTACTCAATACAAACCTGCAGGTTTTGAAGGCTTCATAAAACACATGGGAGCAATGTCATGTGGTGAGGGGACAGGGAAGAGCCAAAGAGTACTTTCTAAGGAAGAATGAGAAAGTCCTCATCCTTTCCAGTAGATCCATGCTCAGAGACAGGGGTCTGCCACCCGTGAGATTTAGGTCTTTCTAAATTTTGTAAAATAAATGTTAGAAATCCTGACAAATTTCTATGGGAGCAAACTGTCTATAGGCCACACCCAAACTTGACCTTTCTCATAGGGAGAACTCAGAGTTTGCTCTTTTTCCTGGGGACAGTGTCTTACTTGGTGAACCATTTACCAGCTGAAGATGCTAGAGAGACTTAATCCCACATTCCTTCTCAGAAAGTTAGAGGTCATAAAGCTAACCTCCGAAGTCTGCTTGGCAATCAGTTCTTTCTTTAGCCTGGCTATCTCTTACAGCAGCATGCTATATGTCCCTTGAATATACAAACAGCTTCGCAAATATTCTTTAAAAATCCTCTCAAGGCGATCAACAAGCTCATAGGCCTACTGTCTGTCTTCTGGATTATTTTGATCTTTGCCCATGACCAGAGCTCTAATTACCACCAGTCCTCTTTCTACCAGCTCCCATTTCCTGCTACTCTTGCTCTCAGATCCAGAGCTGTGTCTTCCAGGGCTTCCTCCAGTACTGACTCTGTGCTAGTCATTTCATTTCTTTAGAATTTTACTGAAGGCCCCAAAGTGAATTCAAAATAGTTAGACTCATACCAAAAATTTTAATAAGGAATTTTAGCTTACCCAAACATGATCAAAGAAAGAAATTATACATGCAAGATCATTAACCAAAATCCTAAATGACAGAAACACTATTGAGTGACAAACTAGATAGAGAAGAATAGTGATCTATACTAGACAACCACTGTTCCCTGTTCACTCTGCTTTTAGGTCTTAACAATGAAATGCATTTCTTTTTACTTGAAAAATATGTTCCATTATGATTTCTATGTTTGGTGTTTTATTTGTAAAATAATTCAATATAAAAATAGGTAAAGCTTTACATAATTTCATTATTGAAATTTAATATTACCCACATGTACATGGAAGTGAAATGTGTCTGAAATTGTACATATTTTGGTCTGATATCATTTGATAGTTTACATTATATCCAAAACATTTAAGACTTTATTCCATTACTCCTCTAACCCATCACCCTAAAATTGTACATATTTTACTATTTTAAATAAATATCTGTGATGATCTCCATAAGTAATATTTCCCTTATATGTGAGTTAGGAGAAAAGGAAAGCTGTACATGTACATTCATGTTGCTCAGATCCTTGCTGTGTGACTGACTGATGTCCCACACCCACATTATTAAACTCATTTTCCACCTGCCAGGATGCCCACTGGCACTGACTACAAATGTCCTCATATTTGATAAGGGAAAGTTTGAATTCCATTTCTTTTATTTAATGAGTTGGACTTTTCAGTACACTTATTACCTCTTTTATTTCATCTTGTGGATAGTGGCCAGGGTCATCCTTCATTTTTCCCCTAGATTCTATGACGTTACTTTAAGACTATATGCATGGGGTATGGAGATGATTGCTGAGTAAAAGTGCTTGCTTTACAAGCCTGAGTACCTAAGTTTGATCCCAAGCTCCCAATTAAAAATTCAGGTATGACCAAGCATACCTGAAACTCCAGTACCTAGAGACAGAGGAGCCTATGCTTCCTGGTCAGCCAGTTTAACTGCAAAACAGAGCACTCTAGATTCATTGAGAGATTCTGTCTCATGGAAGTCAGGTGGAATAGTGATAGAAGAGAATTCCTAACTTCCTTTTATGGCCTTTGTGCATTTCTACACCAGGTATGTACATTGGCACACATGTGCATACACTACACTTGCTACAGAAACAACTAAACATATATATATATATATACATATATATATATATATATATAGAGAGAGAGAGAGAGAGAGATAGAGAGAGAGAGAGAGAATATAGAGAAAGAGATAGACAGCATAGCATGGAATATATTTTACATTATTATAAAAGTATCCAATAACATCATATTCTTATACATTACATAGCATAGGATACTTTTCATTTGTGTAATAAAAATGTAAAATGAAATATATATTACATTAATATACACCATTTATTATATATATGAAAAATAACTAAAAAGCCATCACTCAAATTTCATCATATAGGAATGAGGATAATAGGGAAATTGCAGTAATATTTATAAAAAGCATAATATTTGTTACCCCTATAATAATCTATAATACATAATTCTTTAATTAAAATTTTAGGCTTTGAAATGTTATTCCATTTTTATGTTTATTTCTTTCATCTGATTAAAACTAATTTATTTTACATTTGTAATATTTCTACCACCTTTAAGTTTTGTAAATTTATTACCAATTTTAAAAATAATATTAAATAATGTTCTATTATCACTGGGTCTACATTTACTAAAACAAAAAGGTACATACCTTGAAATAGACTTCTCTTTTTACATTTCCCACATGTGAGGAATTTTAAATTATTGATAGGACAGTTTTTTTCCACTTAGCTAAGAAATCCTTCCCCCAAATCTGAGGCCTTCTCTGAGAAATGAGCACAGTAGTGACAGAGAAGAGTTTTAGTATTTTTTTTTAATTCCTTCACTAATTTTCCTGTTCATTCACAGAAAGAAAAAAAAATTTGAAAAAGTAAATTCTAATTCAGCAGTAGCCTTTTTTATATTTTATTTATTTATTTGATAGAGAAAGAGGCAGACAGAGAGAGAAAGAGAGAGAGAAAATGGGTGCACCAGGGCCTCTAGCAAATGAACTCCAGACACATGTGCCACCTTGTGCATTTGGCATTATGTGGGTACTGAGTAATCAAATTCAGGTCCTTCTGCTTTATAGGAAAATGACTTAACCACTAAGCCATCTCTCCAGCCCCAATCAGTACCTTTTTGAGGGCCTCTGACACTTCAGTAATCATAATATGTTCAAGGAAAATGAAATATTTCAATGCCAAGAAAGAATCTAGATTTCACAGTGTCTTGTGTCCTGAGGTAAAGTTCTGATTAACTCAAGTAAAATCATTATATTTATATGGGAGGTGAATCTGTTGAAGGTCTAGGATATATTGGTATTTTCTAATGCATCTTCACTTGATCTGAAGAAAATAGAAAGCAGATGATTTGGATACCCAGTAATCATTACTTCATGACTAACGGGGTTAGAGAGTTAGACTGGTCTCATGTGTCTGAAATTATCCAATAGGAATTTGTGTGCCTCTCTGATAAAATTGCACACCAACTTTCTCAGCTATCTTCTAAAGAAAAATATTGCTTGGGCACACAAAAGATTTACGTCAACCTTCCCTTCCCCCTCTCTCCTCCCTTTCTTCCTGCCTCCCTCTGCTTTTTTCTTTCTCTTCCTTCCAGGCATTCTGAGGCACAAACTAGAAATAGATTTTAAAGAGTTGACAGTCTGTTAGTCAAATGTCATAAAAAAATAAGAGAACAAATTTTATAACCATAAAGATGTTCAGGAAAATCAGGTCGATTTTGTATCAGTTTTCCTAGGTATGTTCTTCTATAATGAGGTTTCTATAAGTCTCAGGTGAGTTTCATGAACATTTTTTGTGAACTCTTGATTATGGTATGGTAAAGGCACAGTGAGCTATAAGCCATCTTCCTGAACGCCAAGCCTAGCAAGATACCATCTCCTATGTAGCCATCATATATGGATCCCCTGTTAGGATCTGTTAACTTGGCTGTCCTAGAAGCAGGGCATTGAAGAGAAAGCTGTCCACCTTGTTGGACAAGGCATGAGGGTGACATGGTGACTTCATCATGAAAAGGCAAAATCAAAGTTCCCTTTTGTAAAGCATTCTGTAACCATTTGGAAAAAACACTGTATAGCAATATCAAGGAATCTGTAAAATCAAAGTCATATACATAATTAGTATAGAAAGAAATGTAAATTTTGGAATTATAAATAGTTGATAATTAGCCTTGATATTATTTTGCTCATTGTTCATGGAGCTCCTGTTTCCATGAAGACCATAAACAACCACCTTCAATGGAGACAACTTCTTAGGTACACTTTGCCAATCACATGCTTTTCTACCTGGAATAATATTTTTGAGGTCATTTTTGGATGTTATTAATCTGTGATCAAGAAGATGTTTTGTTGTTCTTATGCAAACTTTATTGAGGAGAAAACATATCCACAATAAAACAGTAGCAGATAAAGCAGTCAAAAAAATCACATGCTTTCAGTTCCAGACAAAATATCAGTGTGGATTAAAGATGGAGAAATGAGATCTTTCTAAGTTACCAATACTTCTAATGGTTGTGAAAATGAATATCTTAGTATAGGCCTAGGAGGGAGGAAAATCATTACATGGTTAATGGATTTGGCCTGTAGCCTTAAAATAAATATAATAACACAACATTGTGAATGCAATTTATTCTCAAGAGAAAGTGAACCCTTGAGGAAGTACGAACTATTCTACAAGAAGATACTATACTCTCATTCTGATGTTCAGTTGTGACTAGATTTATGGAATGTGTTATATCAAAATAATTACATTTTTGCAAACCAAATTTATATTTGCAAATAAATCATTTAATAATTTTTGAAAAATAAATTCTAAAGTATATAAGTTTTGGAATGTGTGTGTATGGATATTAGCTTTTTAAGAAATAAAAGGTAATTCATGTAAATCTTTTTAAATCACCAAGTAAAATGGGGTTTATAATAAAACAACATTTCTTTCCTTATCATACCAATGTCTTTTTCATTTGAGTTTGGGGTAACATTGGAAGTGTGTGTGTGAGTGTGCGTGTGCGTGTGTGTGTATGTGTGTGTGTGTGTGTGTGTGTGTGTGTGTTTAAGGTATTATGTTTATCAGGATAGGTTGACATCTGGTTTCACTGACTACAGACTCATAATCCTCCAATGTAGTCTACCAAGTACTGAAATTACACGCAGGTACTATCGGTACTATCAAGTTCAGCTACTAATTCTTGAACTTATAGTTTTACACAACATCTAATAAGGTCCTGCCCCAAACATTTTTTTTAAAATTTTTTAAAAAATATTTTATTTATTCATTTTCAAGCAGAGAAATACAGAGAGAAAAAGATAAAGAGAGAGAGAGAGAGAGCACACCAGGGCCACCACCTTGTGGGTCTGGCATATGTGGGTCCTGGGGAATTGAACCTGGAGTCTTAGGCACTGGAGGCAAGTGCCTTAACCGTTGAGCCATTTCTCCAGCCTCCTGCCACAAACATTTTACATTAATTAATTTTTGGATTATATTTTATTAGATTTTTTCCTATAAAGTTTCTGTTTACTTTTCTTTTTTTAATTAAAATCTTTATAATGATTACATATATACATTGTAGGAACAACTCTTGTGAAGGTGTCCCCATTTCCTTCCTCTCTGTCCCCTACCCACTGGGGTACTTCCTCAGTGTGCATACTAGATTTGTCCACAGATTAGGAGGTTATGAACTGCACCAGAGGTGGCCTGTTTTTCATTTTTTTTCTTTCCCCTTTGTGCATTGTTGCTGAGAGGGGCAGTGTCTCTGGATATTCTCCCCCACCA
Source organism: Zapus hudsonius (assembly GCA_004024765.1). NCBI lineage: Eukaryota > Metazoa > Chordata > Mammalia > Rodentia > Dipodidae > Zapus > Zapus hudsonius. The sequence continues at coordinate 25,455 of PVHP010017204.1, forward strand.
TGGCTCTTACATTCTGATTACTTTTCTTGTAACAAAAATGACAATGTTTATTTTAATGCACCCTAAATATATTTCCAATTTTACTTATTGATTACATAAAATTACATAAGAATTGTTGTCCGGAGTTTACTTGGGGGTGGGGTCATTGTACACTAACACCCTGGTTCATCCATGCAGCTTGGTGGACAGAGTCTTAGAACAGTGGTGAGCCGATGAACATAGCCACTCAGGAGGCAGTTTCAATGAACAGCTCGTTTATTAGATTGGGGAAGGTGCTTTTATTTAGAAGGAAAAGGAGAGGCAGGGAGATAAGCCACAAGGGGTTTGGCAGGGGCAGGGTGGTCTGTGGATGTTTTATGAAAGGATTGGCAGGGACCAATAACCTGTCTATGTCTGGTTTGCATAGATAAGGTGGGAGGACTTTCTGAGCCCCAGGTGGCGGGAGTTACTTTACTTTAGGCATGTAACAGATGGCGGTGGCCATAGAGGAGTTATGACCTTCAAACTTTCTCATTGTCTGGGCTTGTTATTACCTTGTAAGCTGAATTATGTGAACTCCAGTAAACTAAGGCTTTGAATTACCAGACTTATCAGGGTTTGTGGGGGCCCACCAGGTGGCTTGAGGTTTGGGGAGAGAAGAAGACAGCCACACTCCTGCCAGTTTCAGGTTAAGATAATCAGGATTTCAGGCCAGTCTTAACTTTCCTTTAACCCTATGTCCTCCGTGCCTCTCAGCAGATTCCCACAAAGAATGACTTTTTTGTCTTGAGTATTACTTTAGCTGCATGTAGAATTCTGGAGTTAAAACCATTTTTTAAAAACACTCAACTATTTATTTTATTGCATTGTATATAGTGTTGTTGTTGATGAAAAGTCTGATATCAGTCTGTAAATAACTTTAAAATAGTACTTTAATTATCCATTTTGCTGGCATTTCAAAATGAGATGTATAAGTGTAGACCAATTTTTAAAGTCTATAGGCACCTTGATTTAAAGACTTCGACTTACTTGCTTACTAAAACTACCCTTGATTTCCTCAAAAATATGTAGATCTGACTCTTTCGAAAACCAGTCAGTCCTCACACTCACCTTTAGCTGCATGTTCATCCCTAAGTCTTCACAGTACACAGTGATATTATCTCAATTGTTGTTTATTACACCATAAAGAAATGGAGGGAAAAATATACAAGAAACTCCTAAAATGCACAACCACGCAACAAAATAGGACAGAATCCCTCCTGGCTATTTCAATCCTTGTTTCTGGAACTATGGCCTCAGCTGAACCACCTATGAGAATTAAGTATTGAAACACATTTGTGCATTGGGGAAGTTTTACATACAAGCCACCATTGCAATATGTGTGTGTGTGTGTCTGTGTGTGTGTGTGTCTGTGTGTCTGTGTGTGCTTACCATGAACTAGTTGTTAAGTCAACCTAGGAGGGGCTTCATTGAGAATTTAGCAGATGAGCTGAAGCTTTTGGTATGACTGATATAATACTGTGAAGACAAGAAGAGGGAGAGTTCCATCCTCAGATAACTACTTTTAGTAAAAAGGACTGACATGTTTGAAAATGCAGTTGTACCTTTATTAATTTACAAAATATTGTAATGGTTACTACACAGAGACTGTTTGAAAAATAAGGCTAAACACATAAGCAAGGGATCAGGTTGGATAATAGGTACTTGACCAATATGCATGCTTTAATCTGGTTTCTCTTCAGATGGTATAATCCTTAACCTTTTACCAACATGCATGTTTTTTGACTGTGCTAAAGTATTTATGTAGGACATTATTAAGTTAATTCAAAAGGTTTATATAATAGCTGTCCCTGAGCTTAATTGGAAGCATGAGGGGAAAGGGACCACTATAATTGTAGATATTTCAAGAAGAGTCTATGCAGTCATTAGGCTAGGGTTAAAACAAGAGGTGTAATTAGAGAACATCATCCCGAGTTTAATTTTGAACATGCCTTTTAAAAATAATTATATAGGGGGGAGGAGCAAGATGACGGACAAGTAACAGCGTCGCCAGGACTCTCTTCGGAAAGGTTTGATTTCTTCAGCTGGGATCCAAACTTTGGTCACCAGCCAGACCTGATTTCGGGCCCTCCCTCCCTCCCCAGCCCTGGGGCCAGAGCAGTAGGGGTTCTCCAGCAGCTCTCTGCTCCCCAGCAGAGCAGAGGTCCGAGCCCTCCCCCCCACTAGCTCCCACAATTATCCCTTCGTGGCGGGTTCCGAGTGCTGCCAATTGAGCCACTTCCCCTGTGGGAGCACCTGATCCTCGAACGTGCTTGTCTCCATGACCCCCCACCCCACATACACAGGCAGATGCGAGCCTTGGGCAAACTAAGCTAGCTAGGTCCTGGGGCCAAACTTGAGGCAGATACCTGGGAAGCTTGAGAGGGGAGGAGTTGTCTCTCCACAGAGGTTTCTTTGCCTAAGTGGGATCCAGTCCCGGTTGGCGGCTGGGCCTGTCCCTGGGCCGCCCAGCCTCTCCTCAGCTTCGGGTCCTCTGCTCTTGGCTCTGCAGGGGAGCGCACAGCTGGGCCCTCAGGCTCCCGCCTTCGTTCCCTCAAGGCGGTGGGTTCCCAGTCCTTGGCGCCAATCGAGTGGCTTTCCCGCGGGACCTCCCGGTCCTCAGACATGGTCCTCTCCACCAGCTGACAGGGGAGGTGGTGTCTCTCTGCGGGGGTTCCTTTGCCTAGGTGGGATCCAGCCCCGGGTGGTGGCTGGGCCTGTCCCTGGGCCGCCCAGCCTCTCCTCAGCTTTGGGTCCTCTGCTCTCGGCTCTGCAGGGGAGCGCACAGCTGGGCTGTCAGGCTCCTGCGGAGGGTTCCCAGTCCTTGGTGCCAATCGAGTGGCTTTCAGGCGGGACCTCCTGGTCCTGGGACGTGGTCCTCTCCACCAGCTGACAGGGGAGGTGGTGTCTCTCTGCGGGGGTTTCTTTGCCTAGGTGGGATCCAACCCCCGGTGGCGGCTGGGCCTGTCCCTGGGCCGCCCAGTCTCTCCTCAGCTTTGGGTCCTCTGCTCTCGGGTCTGCAGGGGAGCGCACAGCTGGGCCCTCAGGCTCCCGCAGCGGTTTCCCAGTCCTTGGCGCCAATCGAGTGGCTTTCCCGTGGGACCTCCTGGTCCTCAGACGTGGTTCTCTCGACCAGCTGACAGGGGAAGAGGTGTCTCTCTGTGGAGGTTTCTTTGCCTAAGAGGGATCCAGCCCCGGGTAGCAGCTGGGCCTGTCCCTGGGCTGCCCAGCCTCTCCTCAGCTTCAGGTCCTCTGCTCTTGGCTCTGCAGGGGAGCGCGCAGCGGGCCCTCAGGCTCCCGCCTTAGGTGGATTCCCAGTCCTTGGCGCCAATCGAGTGGCTTTCCCGCGGGACCTCCCGGTCCTCAGACGTGGTCCTATCCACCAGCTGAGAGGGGAGGAGGTGTCTCTCTGCGGAGGTTTCTTTGCCTAAGTGGGATCCAGACCCGGGTTGCTGCTGGGCCTGTCCCTGGGCCGCCCAGCCTCTCCTCATGGGCAGAAACCAATGGAAAAAAGTATCTTCCCAATCCAGGGCACTTAGTACCATTATGGAACATGAAATTGACAAGGAAATGGAAGGAGCTCATACAAAACTGCAGAGAGAGAACAATATGACTCCTGAACACAACAGCAATGTAAATATGATGCAGTTAAGGGCTGATATGGAAGTCATGAGAAAAGACATGAATGAGAGGAAGAATTCTTACTCAAGCTTAGACTCCAGATTGAGTTTGATGGAGAAAAATATGAACGAATTCAGAAATACATTAAGTGAATTAAAGATTAATCAACTAAGAGAAGAGCTGGACAATCAATTGATTAAATTTGATGAGGACTTAAAAAAACTTAAAAATGATTATCAGGAAACCCAAGCAAAAACAAAACTAGATTGGAAATTAGACCTCACCAAAGAATTGGAGACTATAAACAAAATCGTAGCAGAAACCAATAATGAAAATGAAATATTAAAAACCTCCATTGAAGCATTAAGACCCAGAGTTTATAATCTGGAGGACAGACTTTCAGAAGTAGAAGACAAATCAGAAGGAATTAATGGTGATGTCATAGGTTTCAATAAATTCAAGAAATCTAGTGAGCACAATTTGAGGGATCTATGGGATACAATAAAGAGGACCAATAATAGAATCATGGGGATCCCAGAGGGAAAAGAAGCCCAGGCTAAGGGCATAGGAAATATCTTCAACAGAATTATTCAAGAAAACTTTCCCTATCTAACAAGAGAAAGTCCACTCAAATTTCAAGGGGCCCAGAGGACCCCAAAAAGAATTGACATGAAGAGAAATTCTCCAAGACAAATTTTAATTAAGATGCCTAACATAGAAAGCAAAAAGAAAATACTCAAAGCTGCTAGAGGAAAGCAGACAGTAACTTACAGGGGAAAAGCCATCAGACTTACCTCAGACTTCTCATTAGAAACCATGAAAGCCAGAAGGGCTTGGAACAATGCTTTTCAGGGCATAAAGAAGTATGGCTTTCAACCTAGACTATTGTACCCAGCAAAGTTATCCCTCTTGATAGAGGGAGAAGTGAAAGTGTTCCATGAAGTAAAACAGCTCTATGATTATTTCAAAACAAAGCCTCAATTTCAGAAGATCCTATAAGAGATATCCTATACAGAAGAAACAAAGAAATTTTCCTCAGAAGAGTATCAGAGATCAGACACAACAATCACAGTCAGTGTGCTAATAACAGCAGCACAGAAAAAAACCCTCATTATCCCTTCATCATGGCAGGGCTCAAAGCAAACCTCACAGTTATAGCACGGAAAATAAATGGACTTAACTCCCCTATAAAAAGACACAGACTTGCAGGGTGGATCAGAAAAATGGACCCTTCCATCTACTGTCTTCAGGAAACGCACTTTACCTCTAAAGACAGTAACCTTCTTAGAGTAAATAGATGGAAAACAGTGTATCAGGCATGTGGAACTAAAAAGAAAGCAGGTGTGGCGACACTGATCTCTGACAAAATAGACTTTACACCAAAATCAATTAAAAAGGATAAGGATGGTCACTTCTTACTCCTCAAAGGAAGGATCGACCAGGAAGATGTCACCATCATCAACATATAAGCACCAAATTTGGGTGCAACACAGTTCATAAAGGAAACTCTACTAAAAAATAAAGCAGAAATAGACTCTAATTCCATCATACTGGGAGACTTTAATACACCTTTATCAGCTCTAGACAGATCAACCAAACAGAAGATCAGCAGGGACATAACAGAGATTAATGACACCATTGACCAGCTGGGGATAACAGATATTTACAGAACATTCTACCCCAAAGACACAGAATATACATTCTTCTCAGCAGCACATGGGACTTTTTCTAAAATTGATCACATCTTATGTCACAAATCTTCCCTAAACAAATTCAGGAAGATTGAGGTAGTTCCTTGCATCATATCAGACCACAGTTCATTAATGGTAGAAGTTAACAATGGAGCGGGATCCAGAAAATACACAAAGTACTGGAGCCTGAATAATGCGCTCCTAAAAAATGATTGGGTCATCCAAGAAATAAAACAGGAAATTCAGAATTTCCTAGTATTAAATGATGACAGTAACACATCATATCAGAACTTATGGGACACAATGAAGGCAATCCTGAGGGGAAAGTTCATCACGCTAAATGCCTTCATATCAAGACAGAAAGGTCTCAAATCAATCGCCTAACCACCCACCTAAGATCATTGGAACAGATGGAAAAAGATAACTGGAGGAGCTCCACACGAAAGGAAATAATTAAAATCAGAGCTGAGATTAATTAATTGGAAATAAAGAAAACAATTTAAAAATTGATAAATCAAAGAGTTGGTTCTTTGAAAAAGTTAATAAGGTCGACAAACCTCTGGCCAACCTAATCAAACAAAGAAATGAGAAAACCCAAATCAACAAAATCAGAAAGGACAATGGTGAGATCACAACAGATCTCAAAGACATTGGGAGAATAATCAGGGCATACTTCCAAAACTTCTACTCCACAAAATTAGAGAATCTGGAAGAAATGGACAGGTTTTTTGACACCTACCAACTGCCAAAGCTTAACCCAGAGCATATAAAAGCACTAAATAGACCTATCACACCCACAGAGATTGAAGATGTAATCAAAAACCTTCCCAAAAGGAAAAGCCCAGGACCATATGGTTTCTCAGCTGAATTCTACCAAGCCTTCACCACAGAGCTGAAACCACTTTTTCTGAAACTGGTTAGAAGTATAGAAAAAGAGGGAAGGCTTCCAAACACCTTCTATGAAGCTTCCATTGCCCTAATCCCCAAACCAGGCAAGGATTCAACAAGAAAAGAGAACTATAGACCCATATCTCTGATGAACTTAGATGCAAAAATCCTGAACAAAGTCCTAGCAAACCGGATACAACGCTACATTAAAAATATTATCCACCCTGACCAAGTTGGCTTTATCCCAGAGATGCAGGGATGGTTCAACATACGGAAGTCAATAAATGTGATACACCACATTAATCGGCTCAAACACAAAAACCACATGGTTATCTCGATAGATGCGGAGAAGGCTTTTGACAAAATTCAACACATCTTCATGTTCAAAGCTCTCGAAAGAATAGGCATAGATGGCCTATTTCTCAATTTAATAAAGTCAATTTCCAAATCTCCTAAAGCACAGATCATTCTCAATGGGGAACGACTCAAGGAGTTCCCACTCAACTCAGGAACAAGACAAGGCTGTCCACTCTCACCACTGCTCTTTAACATAGTGCTTGAAGTTCTAGCCCAAGCGATAAGACAAGAGAAAGACATAAAAGGAATACAAATTGGAAAGGAAGAAATTAAACTATCCCTCTTGCAGATGACATGATTCTTTATATATCAGACCCAAATAATAGTATCAGTAACCTCATGAAGGTGATTAATGCCTTCAGCAATGTGGCAGGATACAAAATTAACACACAAAAATCAGTAGCCTTTCTATACGCAGAAAGCAAGAAAACAGAAAAAGACATCAGAGAGACTGTCCCATTTTCTATAGTCTCTAAGAAAATCAAATACCTTGGAATATCACTAACCAAGGTTGTAAAGGACTTATATAAGGAAAATATTGAAACACTTAAGAAGGAAATAGAGGAGGATGTGAGAAGATGGAAAGATATTGCATGCTCATGGATAGGGAGAATCAATATATTAAAAATGGCAATCCTACCAAAACCGATTTACAGATTCAACGCTATGCCGATAAAAATCCCAAACTCTTTCTTCACAGACATAGAAAAATAATCTCTAAATTTATTTGGAAGGGCAAAATACCTCGGATAGCCAAAACCATTCTAAGTAACAAATCCTACTCAGGAGGTATCACCATACCTGATTTCAAAACATACTACAAAGCCATAGTAATGAAAACAGTATGGTACTGGCCTAAAAACAGAAAGACAGATCAATGGAACAGAATTGACGACCCAGCTTTAAATGGAAGAAACTTCAGTTATCTCATCTTTGACAAAGGGGCCAACAATGTACTCTGGGCCAAACATAGCATCTTCAACAAATGGTGCTGGAGGAATTGGATAAACAAGTGTAAAAAAAATGAAATTAGACCCACTGCTTTCACCGTGCACAAAAATTAACTCCAAATGGATCAGAGATCTTAATATAAACCCAGTAACCCTGAACACCCTGGAAGAAAAAATAGGAGGAACTCTGCATGAAATAGGAGTGGGAAAAAATTTCCTGAGCAAATCTCCAGCAGCCCAGGAAATACGACTAACACTTAACCAAGGGGACCTGTTCAGGCTCAGAAGCTTCTGTACAGACAAACAAACCACACTCAGAGCCAATAGACCCCCTTCAAATTGGGAAATGATTTTCGCCAGCCACAACTCTGACAGAAGCTTAATTTCAAAAGCCTACAGAGAATTCAAAAAAAATTATTAACAAAAACCCAAAATGCCCCCTCACGAAATGGGGTACTGATCTGAACAGAGAATTCACGGAGGAGGAAACACAAATGGCCTTATCCCATCTAAGAAAGTGCTCAGCGTCCGTAAGCATCAGGGAAATGCAAATCAAAACCACAATGAATACCATCTTACCCCTGTCAGAATGGCAATCATAAAGAAAAGCAACAACAATCGTTGCTGGTGAGGATGCGGGGAAAAAGGAACCCTCATTCACTGCTGGTGGGATTGCAAACTTGTTAAACTGTTATGGAAAGCAGTGTGGAGACATCTAGACAGAATGGACATAGAACTACCAATGGACCCAGCTATCCCTCTACTAGGCATCTACCTGCAAGACGCCACATCTTGATGCAGAAAATTTTGTACAACTATATTTATAGCAGCTCAATTCATAATAGCCAAAAATTTTAATCAACCCAAATGCCCATCCATGGAGGAATGGACAGCGAAACTGTGGTATATTTATACGATGGAACTCTATTCAGCTGAAAGGAAAAATGACATATCGAAATTTAGGAAAAAATGGTCTGACTTTGAGCAGATCCTACTAAGCGAACACTCAAAAGAACAGAGAATTGAACGCCGCATACTCTCCCTTATATGCGGTCCTTAACCAGGATTATTGTTTTCTTTATGCAGACTAGTATAAAGAAGTGAGAGTTTATGAATAAGGGGTAAGGGAAGGGGGAGGGGAATGGCTTAAGCAGGAGGCCATTCCAAATTATGTTCAAAAACATAAAAGCCTTACGAGCATACTGTAACCTAAAGAGTAAATAGTAGGTGTCAACTGGCAAGAGGGGTCATGAGTAGCAGGGGAGAATTTCTAAGTCTGTGAATAATTGAGCAGTCTGAAAGCCCCGGGTCCCAGTCACTGGTCCCTTCCCTCACTGAGCTGTTGACCAAAGAGATCCATGAGGATCCAAAAACAAGACAGAATTCTGTCAAGGCTCTTGAACGCCATCCCCAGGCCTGAAACAAAATCCTGTTGCTGAAGAAACCACAGAATGCCATCGATCTTCATCGAGAGTGCCAGCAAGGTCTGGAATAGTAACTAACCCCCGGATGGCAGTTAGTGAAAGGCTGGAGGGCACTGCACAAGCTGCCAGGGGAAGCTGATTGGCGATAACTGGAGTAAACAGACCATTGGCACGAAACATAATCTGCGGCCATGAATAGGCTGGATACAGTTCCTACTGGGAGAGAACAGCAAACCAAGAAGGAGCAATTGTGCAATGAAGGAGCCTGGGCCTGGGGGAGACAATCAACAGCCATTAAATTCGGCCAAATATTCCACTCAGTGAGGGGGAACCCTTGATTGGAAATGGGGATTTAGAGCAATATGCACCGGATCCCATACT
>PVHP010017205.1:9310-34966 GCA_004024765.1 Zapus hudsonius
ACACTAAGAATCAGCCGCTTTTATAGGAAAAGAGACACGGATCGTCCCATGATTGGCTGGCTCCTGCTTGCCACCTCCAGGCGCCACGGGATTGGCTAGGGACAGTTTCTCAAAGCATTGCCTAAGGTGGAGTTGTTTCCCACTTAGCTGCAAGAGAGGGGGCGCCATCCTGCCATGGCGATGTCCCAGCTCCCTGCAGGTCTGACTCTCAGCCACCTGTGTCCAAGCACCTTTGGGTGGTCTCACCGCTGTCCCTGCTCACCCAGTGCCGTTGTCCTCTCTAATGATGACCCCACTGGTCTCTTCACACTCCTTGCTTGACTTCCCAGCCTGGCCTTCCTAAAGCAGCTCATTCTACCACATCCTTTTAAAGGTCAAAGACCTCACAGCCCATAACCTGGGTTCCATGTGAGCCCTCTCGGTCCAGAGGAGCCGACCAACTCCACAGACAGCCTCTGTGACCTCGGGGACACCCTGGGCTTCTGCCTGTCAACATGTGTCCTGGAAAAGCCCAACTCCCTTGGGAACTCAACAAAATCTTTCCCAAGCATCTGGATTTAGTTTTTCGACCTAATTGAGATCTCACCCCGTCTGAGGGTCATTCTTAAATGGGTCATGCAACAAACAAAAGCCACGCTACCTACTTTGTCTTAACCTAGAGGAATACTGTCAGTGCCTCTTGGTGTGTCTCCACTTGCTCCTTGATTTATGTGTTAACATATGGGCGATCTTGCTCATTTGATTCCCCTCCCCTTTAGAAACTCACATAGGATAAAGAGAAAACACGAATGAATCTCCATGAATAAGACCAAGAACATTTTATTGTTGACCAAAGATTTTTTCCCTCGTTCTCTTTCTAATTACTAATTTACTTATTTTTTGACAATTCACACCTGTGTATAGTGAATGGTAATTGCATTCCCCCCTATTGCCTTTCCTTGCCTCTCCTTCCACTCTGACCGAATCCTTGAGTCTGCTCAACTCAACCTCTTCATAAGTGACCACGGCGGGGGCTTATTGATTAAATCATCGGGAACTTACCTGTGGCTGTGGCACTGAAGAAAATGTCTTTTTCCCAGCATCCTTTTGCTCCTGGGAAGGGCGAGGCCTTATGCGCACCCAGCTAATCCAGGATAGAACACTGAAGGGCCTGATCGTGTGCACATCTATTGACCAAAGATCTTCGCTTGTGTCTTTTCGAGCCGTGGCAAATCTGATTCTAGTGTATCGTCTCCTAAGAACTGTGTGGCACTTGGAAATCGTCCTGCTGTAATCCAGGCACTGGTGAAGTTGGGCACCACAAGGCAGATGGCTTCTTTGTAGAGATGAGAATGGTACAGAAACAAACACCAGGGTCCCCTCTAGATAGACTCAAGAAAATGCAAGGATTAATGCTGGTGATTAGCGTTATAAATAAGACCACACAGAGCAGAGAGGGACACTTTTAAATCGCACCCAAAAAGTCATCTAAATGAACACTTTGTTTTCCTTAATTCTGAATAACCACAGTACATCGTGTACAAATTCTGTCCTCTAACTACTAAATTATTTTTTGTTAATTTACAACTGCAGTCACGATTTACGATGCCTATAAAAACCAAACTTAGACAAACATTCTCAAACATACAAACACTCCCATTCACGGCTGCCAACGCTAACCATTTCCTCGGCGGCAGAGTCCGCTATGTTCGAGCTAAAGGTAAGGATTGACAGGTGTTCAAATGAGGCTTTGCTCTAGCTCAGCTCTGGCTATTGGGTTCCCTGTACAAAGCCCCAAGTCACATAGCAAACCAAGACAAAAGGGCCGGCTCTTCGCTCTTCTCTGGGGCTGCTTGCATCTAAGAGCCAGATTAATGGGGAAGCCTTGGGGAAGCCTTGGCTGGCCAGACTTTGCAAATTAACCAGCTCCTGAGAACAAAGCTATTAATAAATGGTCATGGAATTGGAGAGATAATGATGTTTTTCTCATTTCTTTCCTTGTCTCCTCATTGAGCAGTGACATTCCACACCAGAAGTCCAGGGAGAACCTTTCTTTCCAACTTGGTGGCGGGTGTGTGGCTGAGTCTCTGTTCTAAGGAGACCTGAGTGGGACTTTGTCAGATGCAAATGGTGAGGGCCAGGCCAGCATGTAATAGTGTGAGGAGGTGAGCTCTGAAACCCTGTGGGACCTCCCCTGGGTGGACCCAGTGATCCTGTAGAACAGGCCCTTAGTTTGCTGCACAATGTGAGAGCCTGAGTTCAGACCCCGAGTGCCCCTGTAAATACCAGAAAGCACAGCAGTGCGTGAATGTAACCCAGGGCTGGGGGCAGAGAGTAGCAGACCCCATAACAAGCTGGTTACCTAGACTTCTGGAACTGGTGAGCTCTGAGTTCATTGTGCGTCTGTCTCAGTACCCAACGTGGAGAGCAATTTCAGAAGACAGCCAAACTACCTCCTGTAGACTCCACACACACAGGCACACGTTCCCACACATGTCAAAACGTACATACATACACACAGCCCACATACAAAAGGAAACCAAATAGGCCCCAAGGGTTATTTTACCCACATCGTGTGAGGTCACCCCAGCAAAACACCACCCATAAACCAGAGCCCTCAGGAGACATCCAATCCATTGTGCTCTCTTAGACTTTGTAGCCTCCAGAACCGAGGGCATTAAATTCATGAATTTATCATTCTTTTTTTTTAAAGTATTTTTTATTGGCCATAATGAGTTACATTGTTTAGTGGGCCAACAATGAGTTGTTATCCCCAATTCTCCGATGCTCCCCCTCCCCCTTCCCCAATCAGCTGGATATCCTCCTCTGTGGGTCGTCTGGATCAGTCCTTGTGACAGGGGACCATGAATAGCCTAGTATTCGGCCAGGTTCTCCTGGCCCTGGTATGTTGTTACTGAGGGGTGCCATGCCTCTGGATCATCTCCCCCACCACGGCTCTCACAATCTTTCTGCCCCCTCTTCCGCTCAGTTCCCTGAGTCGTGGTGGGTGAGTATTAAGGCTGCTTTAATGTTGTGAGCTTAGGGGTCTTTGTGTCGAAGATCGTTGGTTTCTGTCTCACTGGCTTATCCTGCGTTGATTGAGTGGCTGTGGCTGTGGGTCCCTTAAAGCACATCCAAGTGTCAGTGGCCTTCAGTGAGGACTCCTACATTGATTTGCTAGTCAGAGGCACTTCAGAGACCAGAGCGGATGACACTTTCGTATTTGCTCCACCTAAAGCAAGTTAGTTGATTAGACTTGAAATTTTTAAAATTTACTTTAAAAAATACATCACTTTGTGCTGTCAGCATCAGTTCCAAAATACATAATTCCATTAGCTTCACTTCCACTTCTGACATCTGGGAAAGGACACTGAGATTTCTGATTCAAACCTTCAGAGTTGAGCTCTATTCTCCTCAGGTGCATTATTTTGAAAGCGCCTTTTCGTTCATCCATAATAAACGAGTGACTAATATTATACAGATATATTCATGCTTTCATTCTGGGTTATTCATGACTTCCACTTCTCATTCATCTGGCATGCCAAGGAGCTCCCAGGAACAAGATGACCTCTTTTACATGACATACGGTCATGCATCTTACCAGAACTTTCTCTACTGATCGGGGTGCCATAGAGAGTCCTTCCCGGTGCAGGCTGAGAGATGGCTCAGGGTTGGTGACCCACGGATGACCCTCTCCAGCACCCTGGCAAAGACAGATGCACCAAGTTCCACAAGCCTCTGGGGTTCTGTCCTATCTACAGCAATGGAAGGGTGGGGGTGCCCAGGGAGCCCAGAGTTACTGGACCAGCTGCTGGCACACGGTGGCACAAGAGCAGGAGGGCGAACAGACAGCCATCACGTTCTGTCTGCTCCTGCCCAGCCCCCTGCCCCACCTCCCAGCAGTCTTTAGTCATTCTGTTTGATTTTCGATGCCCACTCGCCCATGCAGACATCACAAGTCACTTACGAATACCCCAGAGAATGCGCTGTTTCCTTTCGTGTTCTGTCAGCATATGCTGAGGTCCACCCCGAGCCAGAGCAGCTGGAAGTACGACAGCAGGGTTGGAGAAACGAAGTAGAGGCTGGAGAGATTGCTCAGCAGTTAAGGTGCTTGCCTGTCAAGCCTAAGGACCTGGGTTCAATTCCCTAGTACCTGCCTGAAGCCAGAGGCACAGTGGCACACGCATCTGAAGTTTGTTTGGAGCTACTGAAGGCCCGGGCATGTGTGCAAATAGTTGATTTTTTATTTTCAAAGAAAGAATCATGGTGGGTTCAGCCAGTGCCCTGTGGGCGAATGCTCTACTCTAAGACCTTTAACGTCTTCAAGAAACCAAGAAGCAGGAGTACAGACCTGCGGGCACGATTTCCACGTTCAACACCTATCTTCTTCCCTTCAGTGGGTCCCACAGGCCCGTTAGGTCATTCCTAGGGACAGTCCTGTTTCTAACGGGGACTCTTTCAGAGGTCTGTACCATCCTGAAACTCATCGGATGAACTCCCATAGGAAAGCACTGAGCCCATCTCGACTTCCAGGGTGGAGTCCCCAGGCACTGGCTCGCCCTCCCGAGGACACTCAGCTACAGGGGCAGAGGCTCCTGTCCTAACAGCGAGACTTGACCAGCCTGAGCTCGGAATCCATGTCCAAAGGATCGTGTTGGTTCTACTCAGTTCATATGAGTCAATGTTAACCCTTTTCTCAAATTAATATTGACTTTTCATTGATAATATGCTTGTTAGTTTGTCTTATTCTGAGGATTAGTCTTAATTTTGAAGGAAACGTTAATGCCTACGTATATGTCATAATGGTTGTTATCTAGACATGGAATCTGAGGGCTTTTCATCATGGTGCTTTACTAAAGACAAGATAGAATGGAATCTTACTACCTAAAATTCTACATCGTATTCCCAGAAAATAACAGCTGTGATAATTATATTTTCAACTCTGAGAAGCAAAATGACTCAGGCCAACTATTTCATATTCCTCCAGAACTTGTTTTGTTTTTAATTCCGAGGTTATTCCAGAATGACCACAGTTGCTTTACTTCCACTGCCTGTTTTTGTTTTCTTAATTAATTACCATCATTTTGCCAGAAAATACAGTATTTCGTGTTAGAATAACAAACAGAAGGACAGGTTTCGACAGCCATTTATTATTGCTCCAAACATTATAATTAAGCCTGTTGCATTTGTTCTCACGTATAAACAGAGCAGAAGGGGGAACTAATGAGTTCTCCAAAGAATAAAGAGAGCACCACTGCACCTAATAATTTATTGGTACACATGGCTTAACTGTGAGAAAATTCCAGCCAGAACTCGCGGAAAAATGTTTGACTTCTGGGTTTGTAAAGACAAGGGTTAAAGATAAGGTTCTTCAAGAGTGCGCGTTGTCCTGAGGCGACTGCCATTGTGTGTGTGTGTGTGTGTGTGTGTGTGTGTGTGTAGTGTGTGTGTGGTGTGTATTTGTAGGGTGTGTGTGTCAGGTGTGTGTAGTGTGTGTTAGGTATGTGTGTTTTTGATGTGTGTGTGTTTGGTGTGTGTTCGTTATGTGTATGTGTGTTTGGTATGAGTGTGTGTGTTTGGTATGTGTGTGTGTTAGGTGTGTGTGTTTTCGGTGTGTGTATGTGTGTGTGTTTGGTATGTGTGTTTGTGTTTGGCATTTGTGTTTTTGGTGTGTGTGTGTTTGGTGTGTGTGTGTTTGGTGTATGTGTGTGTGTTTGGTATGTGTGTATGTGTGTGTGTTTGGTGTGTGTATGTTTGGTATGTGAGTGTGTGTGTTTAGTGTGTGTGTGTGTGTGTGTGTGTGTGTGTGTGCGTGCGTGCACGCGCGTTTGGTGTGTGGGGGTGGGCACTTGCCTGCCAGGGCCCCAGTGTGGCAGTCAGAGGACAAGCTCCCATGTGGGTCCTCACCTTCCCCCAGGCGGGTGTTTTGTTCACTGCTGAGCAGGGCAGGCTCGCAGCCATGTGCTTCTGGGGATCCTGCTGTCTCCACCTCCCACTGTGTCACTGGAAGACGGGAGAGAGAGGCCATGTCTGGCATTACTTGGGTTCTGGGGATTGGGACTCAATAGCTAGCTTAGCAAGAGCCCAGGACTGTTTTAACTGACAGGATTTGGATGGGGGAAAGAATCAGAAAGGAAGATTTTATGGTTGTATGAAATTTCTTAAAAGTAAACGTTGTCTCTCAAGCACAAGGCATATGCCTGACATTCATAAACAGCATATTCTCTAACTGAACTGGACCCTAGGGGTGTGAGGTCTGCCATCTTCCTGTGTGACCACACACAGAACACTGCTGCTGCTGCTGCTCAACTGAGTGATTTAGGGAATAAAATGGGAAATTTACAGATTAAGTTTATAAAACATTAGCTTATTGTGTTTTTGTGCTTTTGTTTAAATATATGATTTAAGCCGGGTGTGGTGGTGCACACCTTTAATCCCAGCACTCGGGAGGCAGAGGTAGGAGGATCGCCATGAGTTCAAGGCCACCCTGAGACTACAGAGTGAATTCCAGGTCAGCCTGGGCTAGAGCGAGACCCTACCTCAAAAAACCAAAAAAAATAAAAAATAAATAAATAAATAAATAAATAAATAAATAAATGATTTAGGTCTGAACTGAGGAATGCAAAGATAAAGAGAAAAACATCTTGCACAGTAAAGTCCACGGTGTTACTATTGCTGCGAACTCTGCTAGGATCCCAAAGAAATGCCACAGGTTGATAATTTATGGTAAAGTGGACGGTCCACTCTGAAACGATGAGATCATGAAGATTTGATGGTTTCAGGGAATCATGAAAACGGCACCAAGCCTACAAGACATGTATTCTTCTCCGATTTCAGCGCGTGAACATCCGCTGAGAGGCACCCTTGACCTGTGAAGGTCGTGTGATTGTGAAAGCTCACCTGCACTCCTCCCTCCGTCTTGCTCCCGAAGTAACTCCCGTTCTGCTGGCATTCCTACTTCGTGTAGGTATCCAAACCCGACAGAGGAAACCGAGCCTGTGTCTCACCCTCAGCCAGCCAGCAGCGTCCTGTGTAACGGAGCCACACGGAAGATGGCTAACCTGGCCCTCTAGCTTCTTTGTGATTGACCCTCCCTGCCCACCACCATGGCTCCTGGCCATTCCTTCCTTTGTCCCCTTTTTCTCCTTATAAGGTCCCCACTTGTGTCTCTTTAACCTGGCTGAGTCTTGCTGGTCCTGGGCTCTCCAATGGCCGGCACATCATCCAGTAGCATCCCCTGGACTGCCAACCTGGGTTCACCCTGCTGTAGAAATCCCACAGCTCCTTGGATGACATCTCCCTCCAGAGACCCGGAGGTGGCTTGAATTAGGTGTCCCCCCCGCTTAACTCACGTGTCCCATGCTTGCTTCCTTGAAGGTGTGTTTCTGGGGGAGGGCTTATGGGAGCAAGAGCCAGTTTCTGCTTGTCAGAGTGGGGCTCCCTCTCCTGCTGCTGTGGGCCACCTGCTGTGGCCTCGGCTCATGCCATACTGTCCCTGTGATCAGGGAGTTTCCCCTTGAGACTGTAAGCCAAGGCGAACCCCTTCCTCCCATCAGCCTCTTTTGGTTGGTGCTTTGTCCCAGCAAAGAGAAGGTAAGCACAGCAGAACAGGACTCCGCAGGGACAGATGTCCTCATGGTTACCGTGGGAGCGAGCACTGTGTATACAGTATCAGCATATACTTCACTTGTATGGCATATCAAGTGCTTGAAGGGTGAGGGAGGAGTTCTTCGAGATTGCCTGAACAGTGCAATCTCTTCCTTGACCGAATTAAAATCAGTTCACTAATTTTTAGTGTGTCAAATTTCTTTTTTAAAATATTATTTATTTACTCAAGTGAGAGAGTATGTGTGTGTGTGTGTGTGTGTGTGTATGTGTGTGAGAGAGAGAGAGAGAGAGAGAGAGAGAGAGAGAGAGAGAGAACATAACATGGTTTCCAGACACGAGTGCCACTTTGTGCATCTGTCTTTATGTGGGTACCGGGGAACTGGACCGGTCCAGCAGGCTTTGCAAGCTGTGCTTTTATCTCCTGAGCCATCTGCTCAGCTTCTGTGCTCAATTTCTAAATTGATTTATATGAATATGACAAGAAGAGGAGAAAGATTGATGTCAAGATCTTACAGTGTAAGGAACAAAAATTGATTAAAACCAAAGCAGAAAAAAAAACAAACCAAGGGACTGGAGAGACGGCTCAGCCGTTAAGGCATTTGTCTGTAAAGCAGAAGGACTGACATTAGATCCCCAGTATCCACATAGAGCCAGATGCACAAGGTGCACATTTGTCGAGTCTGGTTGCGACGGCTGGCATGCCCATTCTCTCTATCTGCCTCTCTCTCTCTCTCTCTCTCTCTCTCTCTCTCTCTCTCTCTCTCTCTCAAATAAGTAAATAAATAAAATATTTTAAAAATCAAAACAAGGTTGTTAGATAACTAAGGTCTAACGTGAGGGATGATTTTGTTTTAATGGCTGTGCTGATAAGGTTTTCAGTTTCAAAGCTGCTGTTGAATATCTTCACTTTATCTAGAGAGCAGTCTGTCTGCGCCACCAAAATACCCCACAGAAGGGTTTCTCACGGCGACTCTGAAGCCACCAGGTCTCGGTTTTGCCTGGGCTGAGCAGTCAGATGCCCAGGTCTCCCCTTCAGGTGCTGCTCACAATAGAATCCTGGGGCCATTCCACCCAGAGGAATTCATTTGCCACTCGGTTCATAATCCATAACTCTGGAGAATGGAGGTGTTTTCTTCTCGGGTTCTAGGTCATTCAAGAGCACACTGAGAACATCCCGAGGAAAACCAGGCTGTGGTGGTGGATCATGTGTAATGATCTGGTTTAAAAGCTCTCCAGACGTGAGTGTGGAACTATGGGATGTAATCCCACAGAGAAGCTATCAGTAAACCGCTCCGTCTTAGAACCGTTCCCGTCGAAGCCAGCGATCCCTTGGGCTACAGAGCATTGATCCAGCATTGTGCATGGCTCTGGGTTCCTTCCCCAGAATCTCAAAGGAGTGGATGAATAAATAAAGAAATCGTGTAATTTTATTTTCCAAAGATGAACAGAAAGTACTATGACATCCCTTATTCACAACTATGTTAAAATTGGGCCAATTTTGCTACTATGATGCAAATTAAGGTGAAAAATATGCCATTTTTGATAGTGCCTTTAAAGATTTCTAAAATTATTTTATTTTAATAGAAAGTCAATTAACATCTCTGTAATGAACGAATACAAATATGTCTACTCTGTTGTCACAATTCACTGAAGCCATGCAGTAATGACATTTTTAAGATGATTTTATCCCGTAAAGGCCCTTCTTGGCCTGGAGACAGTACACAGTGATAGAACCCTTGCCTCACACTCCCAAGGCTTTGGTACATCATCTCCACCAGCAAAATTTATCTTCACATGTGACGTTTTAATTGTTTCCGAGAATCTAATTTCACTGCATAAAGAACTATGATCCTCAAAATACAAAAAGAAAGTAGATGGATATGTTGTTACTATTTTTAACCTAGATGTTCGTGTAACAGGAGGCCAGGAGGGCATCGTGTTCAAGGGGATCCAGAGAAAAAAGAAAAAAGAAACTGAAGAAACAGTCTACATTTTTTTTATTTAATTCTGATAGAATGCTCTTGTTTTCAAAGAAAAAAGAAGCTAAGAGAGAAAAATGCCATTTTGTTTAGATTTTTTTTTTTTTTTGCTGTGGAACAAGTTACTATTTTTGGTATCTAAAAGAACCACTGTTTTACATCATATTTTAAAATGAAATACATTTATAGAAAACTGCTCAGTTCTGGTCAACTGTACTATAAAAATAAACACATGTAGTACAGTTTGCATAGTTAAATGTTTCTGCAAAAATAAGAAAGTTCACTCCAGCTTGAGTTAGCTCTAGGTTTGTCACACCCTTTCATAAATAGTCCATGTGTGCATAAAAAGTGTTATGTTCACATTTATGTGAAAATAGGCACTTTTTTTTTGGGGGGGGTTTCGAGGTAGGGTCTCGCTCTAGCCCAGGCTGACCTGGAATTCACTCTGTAGTCTCAGGGTGGCCTTGAACTCATGGTGATCCTCCTACCTCTGCCTCCGAGTGCTGGGATTAAAGGCATGCGCCACCACACCCGGCTCCAAAATAGGCACTTTTCATATCGTTTCATTTGCTTGTTTTACAAACTTCCTGGTGTCACATGACTGCTTATATGAACAGTGTCATGGCTGGTCAGTAAGACTCCAGAATGGGATGGAAAGAACGGACTGAGTGGAGGGGCCTTTGGTAGGGGTGGAGGAGGGTGTGGTAGGAGGGGATTCAGGTCTTGGGATGTTGTCTGTATCCACTGAAGGAGAGATGGCACGGGACACGTGATCTTCTCCTTTCACCACCTCAGGGGAAGCATGTTGACTCTTCCTGGGCACATGTATGATGTGTACATACCACACATACCACGCACAAAAATGCACACCACATGATATATCCACACACATGCAAAAAAGCCCACGAAATGAACTCACTAAAAATCCTAATTCTATCCGTTCTGAAGTGAAATAGAAAACACCAACTTCATCAAAATGAAAGCAGAGTGGCAGCACTAACTCCACCATGTGAACTCTCGAGGCTGGTGTCTGCTCATCCTCCCATTGGGATAATTAATGGAGGTCGTTTTACTGACAATGTTAAAAGCCGGAGCCATAAGGCTTTAGGTAGAAAAAAACACTATATTCTATAAAAGTTTTCTAATAAGACAAGACTCCAGGACCTAGTCTCTATAATATGCATCCTTCTCAAGGGACTTATACATTTCTTCTAGCAAAATCTGTCAACTTTTGGAAATTTAGTAGGAAGTAATCAACAGTGCTTTGACCATTAGGTCTGAATGAAAAGGTTGATAACTTGTCCTGAACTCAGATGGTAGATACTGCTTTCAACTCAAGTGTTAATAATGCTGAGTTATCTTATATTCTTAAACTAGGTTCAATTATTTAAATCACCCTTTCCAACCTCAGTGTGCCATTGGTTATGCGTTATTAAAAGCAATTACAGACACAGCTTCTAACTGTGTCATCGGGAAATTGCTTACCTCCCACCCGGTCCTGGTGACATCCACCAGAGAAATGCAGATAAGATGCCCCTAGTGTGTATCAAAGACTGGCAGGGTTTAGTGTAGCGTGAGGGAGAGCACAGCAGAGGACGATGGTGGCCAAAGGGACCCTTGCCCAAGTCTATGTCGCTCGGGCTCCACACTATTCCACAGCATCTGGGACGGGCTGCTTTCCTGCGGGAAGTCTTAGCGGGTGAATGGCAGGCCGGTAGGTTTGACTCGTACAGATAGAGACAAGGTATGTCTATTCCTTATCATAAAGACTACTGCCAAATAGAACTCATGGAACCAGGTTCAGAGAGTTATCTGTGACCTGTGGGCAGGGCAGGGTGTCACATCTCCTCCCAGGACAGAGTGGGACTCAGGTCCCCTTCCTCTCGGCAGTAAGCTACAAACACTGATGACGAGAGACTGAATTAGGTACCAGTGTCCCTCAAGACTGCCAGTATCTGTCTGTGTGCCTAACAGTGCAGTTTAATATTTATTTTAAGACACGCCTCTCTTTCCTTGAGTTCCCCCGAATCATTAGTGCTATTACTAAGATGTGAGGCTTCTTCCTTCCATTCACCTGGCACTGGGGTTAGAACTGGTCTCCATGGGACCCCTGCTCTAAGACCGTTAAGGTTTCTCGGGGCACTTGCTCATTTTGCCATCTTAATCCCAAAAGATTTCTTGATTCTCATTGCTGATATAAGCTAACTGGTTCACAGTTTACATCCAACCTCTTCGGTATTCAAATACACATCACAAGGGAACAAAATAAAAATAAAACACACACACACACACCATCCTTGTCAGCAGTCACATTGCCCAGGTCTCCAACATGCCTCTCTTGATCTGATGCCCCACCATGTTTTTTGGATTGAGGATTAAAATGAGGACCCACACTCCTACAGCCTTGTGTATTATCTCCAAACTGATGGACATGGATGGAACCCATGCTGGCCTTCAGCCAATCCCGTAATGCGTCCTGACAGCACAACTGGACCATTGGCCTTCTGCTCGAAGTGGATGGTGCCCTGCACCGGGCCATCGCCCTTCAGCACGCACACGGCCTTGGTCGCCACGATGGTTGAAATGGGGACGCGCTCCGGCCGGCTGGGATCCAAGGACCGCAAGGTGGAAACCGAGACAACCGATGCCAAGCACACGCCTGAGAGACGGAGCTCACACCCGGCCCAAGCCCAGTGAGATGCAAGCATCCAATTAAGGAAGAGCCTCGTCGTCACACTCAGGTGTGCAAGAAGGGATCTGAGGGGCTGATGGGCTCAAGGCGCTGACTCTGGAAGGCCAGTCCACAGGTGTGCTCAGTCCTGGAAAGCTGTCATGGATGTTGATGCTTTTGGCATCTTGGCTGGGACTGGATTCTAATGTTGCCAGAGCAGGCAAAGTGTCCGTGGGCCCGTCCCTAGCTGTCTACCTACCAGGAAAAAAGACTACCTTGCTCCTAACTGTCTTTTAATAAGGTATGTTGTGTAGCCCAGCCTATCCTGAAAGTCTTCATCC
Organism: Zapus hudsonius; assembly: GCA_004024765.1. Classification (NCBI taxonomy): domain Eukaryota; kingdom Metazoa; phylum Chordata; class Mammalia; order Rodentia; family Dipodidae; genus Zapus; species Zapus hudsonius. The sequence goes on from PVHP010017205.1 coordinate 21,889, forward strand.
GCCTGCCTCAGTCTAGAGTCAGAGTCCTGGAATGATAGACATGTCCCAGCCCACGTTGAAAATGTTCTTTTTTGGCTTCTGAAGTTCTGGCTCCCAGCAGAATGAAGCATGCCCTCGACCACACAGATCCACGAGGGCTCCCAATAGTGGAATCAACCCCCAAGTCTCTCTACTTAGCATAAAGTGCTGCTTTCAGTGACAAATTTTATTGCTTTCATAAGTTGCGTCTTAAGCAAAACAATTTTGATTGCAATAAAAGGGTTAGTTTTGAATTGAAATGTCCTTGGTTTCGTGACAGGCTGTGGTGGGAAATCTTGACTGAGCTCACTCTGAACCTGAATGGTTAGTCAGGAATTTCCCAGTTCTGCTCCACACTCCAGGGGAGTTAAACAGGGGAAGAGATTACAGCAGGAATAATACTGTAATAATAATAATAATAATAATAATAATAATAATAATGTCTGATGCTTGGGGGTGGTTGAGGAAATTTGTACTTAGTTTCTTCTTTCAGGAAGATTTTTCAATTTAAATGCTTGCTGTTAAAACAGAACTTGCAGACCTCCTGAACTTTGCTTCTTTAGAGAACTTACAGAGGGAAAGGGGAACAGTTGTAAGAGACAGGTGCCCACCATAGATAAAGCCCTCCCAGGGGCCAGATGGTTCTCTGTCCCGACCAAGAAATAGACGCATGATGCATTTGAGATCTAGTTCACACAGTGGGATGAGAAGAAGACTAATTGTGATGGGCCAGGGGAAAATCTTGATTTCAAGATTGTTAAAGATTGCTTTCTTGATTCATAAATCGACTTAATAATTTTCATCTATTTATTTAATAAGAATTGACTGAGGAGTGGATATGGGCCAAAGTTGTAGTTGTCTTTAGGAAATTTACATTAATGTTAGTAGTTTAACGTTTTTTAAATAATTCATTTGATTTACTTGAAACCCAAAATTAAATGAAAATGAAAGGTTAGCAATGAATAACAATGGCCTGTGCATAGTCAGTGAGCAGAGGTAGACATGGTTAGTTCTTTACATGGTTAGTTCTTTAGCAGACAGCTTAGGCATCAATAAAAACAGAACAATGTGACGGCATCGTTATTTCCAGAGCATCGGGGAGCTAAACTGAACTCAAGGCAGGAGAGAGGAGGATGGAAGGAAATGGTGCCCTTGGACCTGAAGTACACCAATAGCTGGAGCCTCCTTTCTCCACAGCCTGCCAGGGTGTGCAGCCACGTAGCCAGTGGCTGAAGAGAACCAGAGCGCATGGAGCCTGCTCCCTGAAGACACGTCACAGACACTCTTGGACGCTGATGAGTGTATCAGTGACTTTCTCCACCCCGGGACAAAATGCCTAACCAGAAGCAGCTTATGGGAGGGAAGGGTTTATTGCAGCTTACAGTTGTGAGGTGGCTCTGTGGGCAGCTGGTTGTCATGGCAACGGCTAGAGTGACAAGGTTAGCAGAGAAGATGAAGTGGGAAGGAGGTCCCTCTGAGATGAGTGGGCGTCAGTGACTGGAGTTGCTAGAACAGTCACCTCCTGGCGTCATCCTGTCACTTTGCTCTGCAGACATGGTGTGAGCAGGGCTGGTTCTTTCTGAGGCCTCTGGGGGAGACTGTTGGCTCACAGCTTTCTGTTATCTACTTGTGAATGGATGCATGCGTGCATGCACGAATTAATAGATAGAATCAAATGATGCACTTCGGGGTGGCCTCACGTTTACAATCCTCCTGCTACCAGGGTCTCAGGGCCTGTGCCCACGGCAGCCAGAAGAGAGATGCCTCGCCACCTCCATCACCTTCACCACATGGCTTCCCTTGTGCTCTTCTCTATGTAGGAATGAAGATCTGGCCCTGCCTGGCTGCAGCAGGACCTCATTAATTAACACCCTCTGCAATTAAACTCTTTTCAGCTCAGGTCACATTCTGAGAAACTGAGGGTTATGAATTCAACATACCCATCTGGGAAAACACAATATCATCATAGCCATGGCCGATCCTGGTAGGCCGACAGCAGGCATGAGAAATGGTGCAGAAGTCTACCCTCCCCAGGACGATGCAGTGAGCACTGAACTGTCAGTCGCATGAGAACACAAGGGAGGGCCTGGGTCAGACCAGCGGCCATGGAGCTGTGGGTGTGTCCCAAGGGGGCAGTAAACTCACCTTGCAAGGGGAAATATCCCCCTGTGGACTTTGGCAGGTGCAGGCATACCAGAGGAGACTGAGGATTAGCTTGTTAATATATATTTTTAGTTTTCACATTTTGGGGGTGGTTTTTCAAGGTAGGTTTTCACTCTAGCTCAGGCTGACCTAGAATGCACCCTATAGTCCCAGGCTGGCCTCGAACTCATGGCAATCCTCCTGCCTCTGCCTCCTGAGTCCTGGGATCAAAGGCTTGCACCACCACGCCCGGCCTCATTTTTTATGTTTTTTTAGATCAAGGACTTTCTGCAGTCCTGTTTGTGATTTTTTTATCTAAGTTCTGCGATGTATTGCCAGTGTTATTAATACTTAGAAGACTCCTGAACTTTCCAGAATTCTAGGTTCTTTTTTATAAAACAATAGCAATGGAGCAATCTTCTCCCATATTTCTGCTTCTTAAATGTCAAGATCAGTAACACAAAGGGGGGAAGACAGGAAAATATTAAACCTTCTTTGTAAAACTTTTAACCTCTTTACTTGAAAACCAGAACATTCACACTTAGGACCTAAAAACATGATTAAATTATGTGAGCAGGTTTAAACCACAGTGCCAAGGTAACATGCATGGTAGCGCTAGATTGCATTATAGTATAGTGTTCGATTCATCTTTTAAAATATTTTCATTTATTTGTTTCATAGAAAGAGAGGGAAGGAGGGGTGGCCCACCAGGACATCCTGCCACTGTAAATGAACTCCAGACACATGTGCCACTTGATGTAACTGGTTTGAGGTAGGCACTGGGGAATCGAACCTGCGAAGACAGCCTTTGCAAGCAAGTGCCTTTAGCCACTGAGCTATCTCCCCAGTCCTTAAGTTTTTAATGTTTTATTATGATGTTTTCATGTATCTATAACCATCACACTGGCTCATAATTCCCTCTTTCCACCTCCTCCTATCCTGAGATAGAGAGAAGAGAGACAGGCAGAAAGAATGGGCATGCTAGGGCCTCTAGCCTCAGTAAAGGAACTCCAGATGTATGGGCCACTTTGTGTATCTGGCTTTAAGTGGGTTCTGGGGAACTGAACCCAGGTCCTTAGGCTTTGCAGGCAAGTACTTTAACTACTGACTCATCTCTCCAGCCGTAAAACCAATAGAGTTTTAAGATGCATACTTTAGAATCTTAAGAATGTTAAGGACATGCTGGCACAGGCCTTTCATCCCAGCACTGGGGAGGGGAGGCAGAGGTGGGAGGATCCCTGTGAGCTTGAGGCCAGCCTGAGCCTGCATAATGAATTCCAGGTCAGCTTGGGTAGAGCAAAGCCCCACCTTGGGGAAATCTCTAGAGAGCAGACAGTTGTTGATCCAGGTTAATGGATTCGAGGGGCCTTGAGCATTGTATTTCCTCTCGAGCTCTCCTAAGGGGGTCTTCTAGTTTGGAGCCCAAGTATCCATGTGTGTTCTAAGCTGTCTCCTTTCCAAGGACTCACAAGAGCAGAAGATGTTCACAGGACCGACCCGCCTGTGAGCAGGGATTGCTGCTTCCCTGTGATCACAGGTCCAGGAACAAGGCACTTGGAAGGCTGTCCCCTTTTCCTCTTGTCTGGGCACTGAGGCAAGTGGCCTGGGGTGCATACAGCCCACTCCCCTGCAGAACTCCTCCACTGCTCACACATCGAGATGAGGCTCTCTCCACCTGACGGGAGCTGCAGGTGCAACAGATGGCCAGGAGAGCTGCTCAGAGCACGCAAGGCTCCCAGGGAATTGCTTAATTGAAACTTCATTCCTGTTCTAGAACCTCACAGCAGGCATAAGCTTTAATTACAAAGCCAAGTCTTGATAGTTCCTTCCTGCTCTTTATTCCATGGGTGGAGAGTGGACATTCATCACGGGCTCAGGAACCAAACAGCCTGCTCTGGAGAGGGAATGTGTCGTAGTCAGCCACACATCGCTGGGATGAATCTCCAAATCAGGCTCAATTTTGGGGAGGAAAGTATTTATTGAAACTAACAGACCCAGGGGAAGTTCAGGAAAATGGCTGGCCCCCTTTCACAGATCCAAGCAGAGACAGACAAACCACCACCAGCACCTCAAGCAAGCAAGCACACTCCAAACTAGCAAACAAGAGGAACTCCAGGCTTGAGCTCAGACTGCTTTTTGCATATGTAAAGCTAGAATTCCAGACCCACCCCAGAAAGATCTTAGGGCTGAACCCTAGGATCTGTCCAAGGTGACACACCTCCTCCAGCCAGAACTGGCTGGAGACAACTTACAACTATAATAAACTTTTGAATCTGTTGGAGGACATTATTCAAACTACCACAGAATGAAAAGGGAAGAGTGTGATTTTATGATGCACATAGAGGGAAGTGGATTTTTCTAGGTTCTCCATTTTGCTAACAGCAAGATGGGAAACATTTTTAACAGAAAGTTCTCTATGGGTAGATAAGAAGGATGACATTTGCAGACCAAGTTCTTGAGGAACTGACTTCACTATGCAAAGTGACCTAGAGAGAGCGGGGCAGTAATGCAGGCTGTCTGCTTTGTGCATGGGGCTGGGGGGGAAGTGAGACACCACACTGCCACACGGGAAGCCATGAGGCCTCTGCGCTAGAAGACAGTGACTTATTCAAAGGACTTAGCTATTAATTGAACTCCAAATGCAGGCGAGAGAAGGAGGAGGAGCTGGGAGGAACCGGTGTACCCTTCTTAACACCAGCAGACTGAACTGCAAGGCTAAGATGTAAATGGGAGACTCATTCCTTCTGCAACAAGTAATTAACCACAAGAATGATATTGGGCATATTCCCAGGGGTGAGATGGCTGGATCACATGATAGTTCCATTTGTAGATATAGCTTTCCACAGTGGTTATGACAGTTTACATTTCCAGCACCAGTGAACAAGAGTTCTCATCCAGGAAGTGAAGTCAGCAAGTGCACTCAGCGTGGCCAAGGTCTGGAATCAGCTTAGGTGTGGATCCACAGAGGAAAGGATGAAGGAAATGTCACCTCCACACACCACCGAGGTAGAAGGGACACTATTTGGGAAGGCTATCCGTGGGGGGAGGGGCAGGAGGGTAAGGGAACGAATGTGACCAGAGTACACGATGCACTTAATGAAAATGACAGTGTGAAACCTATCACTTTGCACAGTGGATATACACTAATAAACAGCTTAATACAAACCAGAATAATATTGGAGTCTAATCTTTGAGATGCTTTGCTTCTGTGCAGCCCAGCATGGGGGACATTCTGCGGTTTATGGTCCTTCTGCAGACATTCTGGAATATTGTTCGGGGAAGTCTCACAGGATGGTACTTTAGTTTTCTGTGTTCTTTGACCTTTCTCTCGCTAATTCAAAATGGAGAGGGGTAGAAATGGAAGGTCTTTGTTCTCAGCTGAGCTAGACACGGGGAACTGGTCACATGTAAAGATAATGCGGCTATCAAATTGCAATTAAACACAGGTTTAATTATATCATACCATCAATGATGGAAGACATGATGTTGGTTTAATTTCCTTTTCGCAATATTTTGGGGGAAAACGACCATTGGAGGAGTAAATTTCAAGTTTCAGAAAACTTGAGAGGTTTACATTCTCCTCCTAGCTCACTTAAGAATGACCGGAAGTTGCAATGTCAGGAATGTAGTTCAATCTTCATTATCTACTGTGTTCTTTTTAAATTCAACAGGTTTTATTAATTGTCAGTAGAAAACAATCAAGGCAGATTGTATTGTACAATCAAGTAGATTGTATTTTTAATTTGCTCCCTAGTTTAGTCTAACCTGCTCTGAAGTAGATTATTGAAGATTTCACTTCTATCCATCCCTCTATGGTTTATTAGCACGATTTCTCATTAGTAAGAATGTTTATTCTTTTTTCACTCTTAATTGCTTCAGAATAATTGTCCAATTACCCAGCATCACAGTCTAATATAATAATACGTATGTCGTTTTCAAAAATGTTAGAAAGACATAGATGTGATCAAGAAAGGGATTATAAAAACAGATAAAGAGAAATGGTAGACTCCAAATGCCACCATTTGGTTGGATTTGAAAATAAATATACAGCAAAGGACAGCACCCAAGTTCATTTCATCCTATCGGGAATTTGACAAGATTTTACACCCCGGGAGATGGGAATTTTGATCTTTTGGTAAAGAGAAAGCATCTTAAAAGCAATTTTGTTCATTTGTAGAATTATGCTGATTTAGGTTCTCTTTATCATCTTTAATTTGCTTCTACAGCAAAATTAGAAGCTAATATTTCTTAGAAGCTGAGAGTTCAGCCTTTCATCTCCACAACAGTTACCATGCCGACATTTCAACAACGCTTCCTTTCATGCTAATGACATTTTTAAAGAATTTTTCTGTTTGCACTGAGTAAAAATGAAACACAGTATTGTATCAACTGGCAATCCTAGGGCCACAAAGAAGCCATCAGCCATAGATAAATATGGATAAGAAAGATTAAATTATTGCTAAAACAAAAGCAAATGTCTCAATATGGTTATTTTGTGTTGACTCTGTGGCCAATTGCTATACACGCTAACTGTGGTCAACAGGCGACTTCCCTTTCTGCCCACACAACTAACTTACGAAAGAAAGACACTGCTGGGAGGTGATGCGACCTCGTGGGTAGAGAATTGAATAGACACGAGAATTCAAGTAGAAATTCAAATCACTCCCTTTGCTCACAAGAAAACATGAAAGTGATTCCATAAAGGTAAGATTTTCTAAGAAAATTAAATTAGAATTTTAAGGACAGACTTATTTCAATTAATGTGACTCAGGACCTTAAAAAGTTCAAGCCCTTTGCAGACATGTACGCTGATGTCCTGTGTAGGCAAGTTGTCTCATGAAATGGCTGAAAGATTTATAAAGAATGGAACAGGAGAGAATTATTGTAATTTGATTTTGTTATAGAATCTTCCTAGAGTTTGTTGATGTAAAGCAAAAATAACTTCATCCTCATTACTTTTTAGTCATTGCTGATTATTTCCTGAATGTTTGTCAAGTACTCAACAGCCAACTGGAAATTACCAGAACAAAGACGTGGCATCTCTCTGGGGACATGCCATCCGGTTGGGAAGAAAATGGATCTACATGGATAGATGTATCTATAACCTCTGTAATTCCCTTCCCTTTGGAACCAGACAACTCTTAACACTGGGGATTTGATTCCATGTCATTTTTTTTCTTCTTCTCAGTGTCAGAAAGAAGGTGGAAGTTGGGGGCACTCCTTTCGGTCTCAGAGCACCCTGTCCTCCGGGGTCCTTCCCCGGGCTCTGGAATCGGTTCCTAGTTCCTCCTTACTTCCCCATTTAACCATCTGTTTGCTTTAAGTTTGTGAAACAGTATTGGGCATGCTCGATTTAGCGCCTTTAGAGAAAATGTGAAAACCCTTCAGATGAATTGCAGTCAACTTTCTCCTATTTTACAGCTATGTCTTTGCAGAATTGAATCCCACCTTGAGTTACACAGTGACGATTTCTTTTTGCCTAAAACAGGTAATTGCCCGTGACTAAATTCTATCTCAAGTCTATCTTCCCTAGTTACTTTTCCCGCATGTTGTGATGCAGAAATTACAAAGCAGACCAGGTAAGCCTGGTCCCATTTACCAAGGAGACTGACTCAGTAACTTGACCCTTTATTGCGCTACACAGTGGCCCTTTTTTGAAGTGACACTGAGCACTAGGTCTGTCACACCCTCCATGTCCCAGGAGCGGTGTGGAAGAGGGGGTGAAAGAAGGAAGGAGCCGAGGAGTGGGAAGGGGTTCCTTGGGATGCTGTCCTCCAAAAAAGACCCAACTGGAGCATGCATGACCTCCCAGGGTGATGGCTACCAGCAGCAGACCTGCTCAATTCTGAACCTGCGACAGTTTGCCTGAGCATGGATGACACAAGCTCACAAGAGAGGATGACCTCAGACGGGAGCAGAGGACGGGGGACGAAGGAGGATGATGGCCAGGGAGCGGAACAAATCACAGCAAAGTCGTGAGTTAAAGCGCTCCCTAAAAAATGAACCCGAAGATCAAAGGGAAAGGCTACATGATTAAAGCCCATGGAAGGAGCTATAGAAGAAGAAAGGCTGATGAGGCCTTTGCTTTCTGAGGTGCCAGTGACAGAGCCCACATCATCCTGGGATGGCTTGCTTATTCCTTTATACCCAACTAGCCCCTGGAGGCTTTTTAAGTGAACATGAATCTCTGCCCAGGAGGTAGGTGAAATGCAAAGATGAGAGCCGGTGGAAAGAGTGTGATGGACGGAGAGGCGGAGAATGGAGAAGACAGGAATAATACAGGAGTAAGTGCCGTGAAGGTCGTGAAGGTCACGATTTCACAGGACCCAAAACACGTGTGAGCAAGGGGCCTAGAGACAGCATTCATCTCGAGGAGGAAAACACTACCTGCAGATTTGTGATGGGAAACAGAGTTTGTGAATGTTTAAACACTGGTGGAAAAATCCCCAGGCAGCCTTGACACTCAGCTTGAATGTTCTCGAAACTACTGCTTGGTCAGGAACTTAGATCTTCTCTGCCTCATGACCTGGTGATCAACTTTACCTCCATGCCTCTGACTCCACCAGGTTTTGTCACAGCTGGGACCCCTGAGATGCTGACACTCAGCTTTCAGGCTGTGATGCTGGGCACCAAGACACTAGAAAGAGGAAGAAGTCCCCAAAGTTAGCGAATAACTCATGAATTACCTTTCAACACAACTTGACTTTTCCCCGCACATCAAGGTCTACACAGAAACCCTCATGATTCAAAACTACTTGCCAGCATGAGCACCGCAGGGCAGGGACATTTGTGAATGTTGAAAAGGTTGTAAGATAAATGTCGCTCTCTCTGGAAATGATATTTAGGTGAGGGCGAGTGTTCGCCTTGCGAACATTGTGGGATGAATACCTTTCAGGTTTCAAGAAAAATTGTAGCTTCATCATTCACAGATGTCACAACCTTCCTGAGCATGCACAGTCGAATTTAAAAAAGAAAGATGTTTGGGAAACTGAGGAAATGCATTTATTGGATACCGACTTCAAGGTCTCATACAACTGACTACAGTATATGGTCATTTAATGAAGTTTAGAGAAAGTGGATTCATCCCCAAAGATCCCATGATAAATTAAGCAAGGAATCTTTCGCTTGAGTAGAAACCAGAGAGAGATTTCAAAAAAGGGAAGAGGCCTGGGGAGATGGCTCAGCAGTTAAGGGCCCTTGCTTGCAAAGCCTGCCAACTTGGGTTTGATTCCTCAGTCCCCACATAAGGCCAGATGCACAAAGTAGTGCATGTGTCTGGAGTTTTTGGCAGTTGCAAGAGTCCCCGGATGCGGATGCCCAAATTCATTCTTTCTCTTTCCCTCCCTCCCTTCTCTCCCGATCTCTCAAATAAATTTAAAAAAAAAACCAGAATACTGAAAATTTAAAAATTAAAACAAGTGAAAAGTGAAGTAAATTTAGAATTTAAAAGTAGCAAAGGCTTAAATGGAAAAGAGATTGACATGCTTATTCATATTGACTTATGGCATTTATATCAGAAATTGTCATCAAAGGTGGATATACAGATCCAGTACTAGAAGCACACGTATTTTCTTTGGAAATATCAGTCATATTTATGAACAAAATAGAAGCATTAATCATCCTTATTTACTGGTCAGCATTGGACAAATCTATCAAAATATCACATTATGTCTCATAGCTATGTATAATTCGCACGTGTCTGTCATTGAGAAGATGGGAATCCGGACCACTGAGCCCAAACCGCCCAGGGCATGGATCCCACTCAACACTCTCTGGTCCTATCCAATCTCCAGACAACCACTGATGCTATTCAGGTTTTAGAGATTTTATAACTGGAAACATATGTGGATCTCTTCACAATTCTTTATGAATTATTTCTTATCAAATCCTATGTATGATTCTATCTTTGTATTTTTGTTTCATATATTCATCTATATTTATACCAAAATCAACTATTATTATTATTACAGCTTCCTAGTAGCCTTATAACCAGGTAGTGTGAGTGTTACAACCTACTCTTTGTTGAAAGGCCTGTGGGCTCTTCTAGCTTTGCTTGTACTGAATTTTGAGTCAGAGATCCGTTCGTCACTCTCCGTGGTAAGTAGCTCACTGAGACTCTGATTGGGATAGCTCTGACTTTGTGCATATGGAGGGAGGGAAAGAGAGAGAGAAAGAGAGAGAGACTCACCCACCCATGACCACGATGCTTCTCTGTTTATTTGGATATTCTGCATTTTCGTTCAGCCAAGGTTGAGAGCTTTTAGCTTAGAAGTCATCTTGCCTATTTTTGTTAGGTTTATACACAAATACCATACATTTTTGATGTTATTATAAATATTTGTTTAATCCTAGTTTTTGAAGACTTATTGCTAGTGTAGAGAAATGAACGTTTGTATTTATTGTCTATTTTGAAAGTTTGCCAAGTTTAAGTTTTGCATCTTTTGTAGATTTGATCAGATAAATGTTATGTTCTTTCTAACTAGCGCTGCATCCTAGAGGAGGGAGCTCTTTAATCCCTGGTACCAGTATTACTCACTAGGCTACTTTATTGGATCTTTATATGGACACTCAGTTATTTATCACCATAGTCCAGCGATGACAGGGGTTTTCTTTTCTCTCTTTCTTTCCCTCCCTCCTCTCTCTCTCCTTCCCTCCCTGAGTCTCTCCTCCCTTCCTTCCCAGAGCCTAGAACTCAACCTGGACTCTTTCACTGTGTCCTTGTAACTCCAGCCCCTTGGTCTCAATTCTTTTACTATATTTGCTTGAACTATGTTTCCTTTTAAAACATTTGTGTGTATATGAGGTGTGCATGGTGTGTGTGTGTGCGTGTGTGTGTATGTGAGTACATGTGTGTATGGTTTTGTGTGTGTGTGTGTCTGGTGCATGTGTGTGTATGGCGTGTGTGTATGTGTGTATGGTTTTGTGTGTGCGTGTGTATGGTGGTGGAGTGTGCATGTGAGTGTATGTGTGTATGGTGAATGTGTGTGTGTGATGTGTGTGTGTGTGCATGCACACGTGCCCTTATTGGTGCGCCAGGGTCTCTTGCCACTCCCAGCAAGTGCTCCTTTGACTTTCCACACCTGGCCGGGAAATGGAAGCTGGTCCAGCAGGCTTTACAAGCAAGAGCTTTTAACCAATCAACCGCAACCTTCAACTAGGCTTCCTATGCTCAGTATTTAAGAGTATTTTGCCTTTCAATCAAATGTGCTATCTGGTATCTACTGGGGAGTTCAGGCTCTTCACATGAACGTAATTCTTGATGTGGTTATGCTGAGATTTACCTTCCTCCTATTGGTTTTATCTTTGTTATTCATTTCCTTTTTCCTTTCTCTTCTATCTTTTAAATTAAGTACCATCTTATTCATTTTTCTCTCTTTTCTTCATTAGGAATGACTGTTTTGTAATTTATTGGTTTCCTGAGAGTTGAGGGAGCACCATGGCTTTATTCTGGATACCTTCATGTTATATTACATCTGTCCTCTTCACTTACACAGTAAGAACCTGTTAAAACTTTGTCATATGTCATAAATGTCATAAATCCAAGACTCACGCCATTACAATCACGTAGTCAAGTATGTTTTGAAAGTTTTAAATAGTGAGAAATAAAAACCCAATATATGTCGCTATGAAGCTGTTCTTCTAATGGTTTTCACGTGCTGTGTACATTGCCGTCTCCATCTAGTATTGGTTTGCTTCCGTTTAGAAACTGCCATGTGCGGGAGAGATGGCTCAGCTGGTAAAGCGCTTGTTTGATTCCCCAGAACCCACTTAAAGCCAGATGCACACACTGGCGCACACATCTGGATTTCATTTGCAGCAACAGGATGCCCTGGTACAGCCTCTCTCTCAAAAATAAGTAAATAAATGTTTTTAAAAACTGGCATCAGCAGTTTCTTTTTTCATGTCTGTTTATGATCATTCATTTCCTCTTACATGTTCTTTTCTCGCATCGCCTTTGGAAACGTATTTCCTGGATATACAAATACAAGTATTTCTTCTTTCAGATTGAGATATGCTGTTCCCTCGCCTTCCCTTTGCTAGGCTTTTCTGGAATTGCTGTAATTTTAGAGCAATCGATTGCCTTTCTAATTTTTAAAAGATATTTTATTTATTCATTTTCAAGGAGAGAAAGAGAGAAAGAGAGAGAAAGAGAGAGAGAGAGAGAGAGAGAAACCACCAGGGCCACACCTTGTGGGTCTGGCTTATGTGGGTCCTGGGGAATTGAACCCAGGGCCTTAGACACTGGAGGCAAGTGCTTTAACCGCTGAGCCATCTCTCCAGCCCAATTGCTTTTCTAATTTTGACTTCTCTGCATCACATGTGTTTTTTTTTCTAGCTTGAATTTGTCACTAATCCTAAACAACTTGATTATAATGTGCCTTGACATAACTGTCTTTGAGCTTCTTAAGGTCAAGGCTCCGTGAGTTTCTTGTATCTGAGATTGATGACACATCTTAGTTATCAAAGTGATTTGATCTGGAATCGTGTAGCAGACACAGCTCTGTGCAGGCCCTGCCTCCATGATGATGGCCTGGATCCTCTCCAGCTATAAGCAGACTAAATCCTTCCTCCCTGGGTCTGCTCAGTGGTCTGGGGGGATCCTGCTAGAGGCCAGGCTGGCCTCCATTTCACTCCCTCCTCTTTCTTCTCCCGGGCTGTCACTGGCCTTCACGGTCTGATGCCTAGGATTCCTGAAGCCTGCTGTTTGACATAACTTTGCATTGCATTGTGGGTTATTTCGTGGGAGAGGATGACCTGTCCCTGCTGATCCGTCTTAACTAGAAATAAAAATGTTGACTCGGAGTTTCAAAGCCACCTTTGGAAGAAATGATCTTTTAAGATGAAGAAGCCAGCTGTAAATCCTAGTGATTATTTCACAGGTCAGGTTATCCGTAGCTACATGGTGTTATAGCAGACC